>JAQFZE010004896.1:0-10763 GCA_034695245.1 Dicyrtomina saundersi | reverse complement strand
TTATTGTTTTGGTTTTTTTCTGTACTGTACAGTACACAGCAATGGCATAGAGAATACATAGACTTGATAATATGGTAGTAATTCTATTAGATAATTTAAAAGGTATTAATGTAATTTATTAATGCTAATACAAGAAATTATTTATGTCTTATTATGAATATTTTTACAATGTGCGCTAATTTATAATTATTTTGTGTGGTTTTCCAAAGATGCAAAATGATCTAATTACATAAATTCGTGAATTAACCAAAATGTTGTAAATAATGTTTTAAAAAAAGTGGGAAATGCTCTAAATTGAGTCATTTTAAAAACATGCAAACAATTTATTTCTTGTTTTTCAAAAAGTTCAAAATGCTCTAAATTAAGCTATTTTAAAAATATGCAAACAATTTATTTCATGTTTTTCAAAACGTGCAAAATCCTCTAATTATATAATTTCAAAACAACGGGAATTTTATAACCACTTGGCTTTCACACAGAGCCTAAACTATGTACTTTCACTAACTGCATAATACCAATATACTTATCTACACCTTCTTTCTAATAACTTACATATAGGTACTCACTATTTTTTCAAAATTTAAAAAAATATTTTCCAGTCATAAAATTTTCCAAAACATCCAATAAGGTCCTTCTACGATTCTAGACTTCTATATACTTCTATCTCCAAGTTATAAACAGCTGCAAAATCCACCACCAAAATTTATCTATGCATAAATTAAAAAATCCCATAGTATGGATAATTCCATCTTCCCCATACCTCTTTTATTAAACTTGCAAAAATCTTCCAATTAAAAAACTAAAATTCACCTTTAATACATTTTTCTCGTCCCTTATATAAAATGTACACACACACACTTCATTCTTTTAAAAAAACCCTATACCAAACTTTCATCCCATCCTACCATACCAAATCCCACCATCCTCATCTTCCAAAACTTAGCACATACTACATATAATAATCATCTCACTCTATTCCCATTTCCTATCCTACTCCATCAAAATCCCCACAACCATATAGCTTCCCCCGTCCCAACTTCCCATCCCAATACCATACCCCTCCTCCAAATGCCTTTTTAATACTAATAATAATAAAGACATTAAAATCCCATTAAAACCGAAAATGAAATCCGACTCAAAAATAAGAAGAGTGTTACATATCACATTTAATTACTAGCTTCACCATAATATACCTCTTCCTCCCACTCCCCCTCCCTCATACAACCGCCTTCCTCTCCAATCCAAAGGATGAGTACTGATATTCACTATACGAGTAATTAACCTTATCAGTTTCCAGGGTCCTGTAATTGATTCGGCTTCGAATTCCAATTCCAATTTTGATTTCCTTCTCACATGGACGGTCCAAAGGAAAAGGAAAAGAACCTGCATACAAAGTACCTACGGTACTTACCTAAGTGGTGTGCTGGGGGAAACGAAAACGACGAAAAAAGACATTTCAATAGGGAAAATTCCACACATCCACACATAAAAAAAAATTCGCGTACCTATATATGTAATAATAATTCAAAAATAATAAAGCCTCATCTTCATCAGTCTCTCTTTCCATTTCCTTCATCATCAGCAGCATTATGATGATGATCACAGAGACAGAGAGAGAGAGAGATGATCATAATATAGAAAGAAGACGAGAGACTCTTCTCCTGACTATGAAATGAAATATGAGGAAATGTGAAATATGAGTGGAAAAAAAAGAAGAAGAGAGAAAAAACGTGTATGTAAATGAGAGAGTGTGTTGTAGAAGAATGGGGAAGAAGGTGAAGTGTGCAGGGCCGGATAATGTAACCAGCACAGGCAGCCCCCGCTGCCTCAATTTTTCAAAAACATGTAAATGGAACTTTTTGCACTTTTCAAAAACATGCAAATTAATCATTTTGTACATTTCAAAAACATGCAAATTAATCATTTTGTACATTTCAAAAACATGCAAATACATTTTTTCTCACATTTCAAAAACATGGAAATACATTTTTTCTCACATTTCAAAAACATGGAAATAAAACATTTTCCACTTGTCTCAAAAACATGTAAATAGAACATTGAGCACTTTTCTGAATCAAGTAAATCGAACATTTTGCACTTCTCTAAAACATGTAAATACAACATTTTGCTTTACCAAAGAAAACCACCAATAAAATCCGATCAAAATGGTGGTTTTTGCTCGGAAACAAATTGCTGCCTAAAAGAAATTCCTTCGTCCGGCCCTGGAAGTGTGTCTCTGGTGGCTGGCTGGTGGACCTACTCATGTGGACGGACGGCTGAGATGGAGATAGAAAATGGGAAAATGGGAAAATGGGAATTGAAGGGACTGGGACTCGGGACTGGTACTGGGTAAAAAGTAAAAGTACTTATAATATAGTTGACGGATGGGGCTGTGGTGGTTGGTGGTGGTGGTGGTGGTGGTGGTGGAGGGCACTGGTGGTGGTGGTTCTTTCGTTGCGTTGGATGGTTGGCTTTGGCTGGTGGTGGTTTAAGAAGTGTAGAAATTGAACATAGCACTGAGCAGGGGCTGGTACTGTGGTACTGGTACTGTGGTACTGGTACTGTGCCTATGCTGCTGGCCCTATCCTATCCTATGTAGAGTCATGACCATGATAAAACCATTTCAGACTTCCATGACTGTTTTTTCTCTTCTTCTTCGTCGTCCTCGTCGTCGTCGTCTCTCTCGTTAAAATACACGCCCAAACCTGACAGCGCATGCTTTTCAAGAAGAAAACTTCCTCAGGTTGAAACATTACATAGAGGAATAAATCCCATAAAAAACCCAGACATGGAAAAAATAGAGAGTTGGACAGAAATCAAAGAGGGAAAAATTTATACTCTCTCTCTCACTCCATCTCCTCTCATAGTCAAAAAACCCAAGCCCGAATTTTGCCGATAATATAATTTACTTACTTACACAACTAAAATCTGTATCCAAGAAGAAAAAAATAGTTTCTCTCTCCCTCCAAAAAATCTCTTGGAAATAAATCCTCCTACTCACAGTCCCAGTTCCAGCCAACTAAAAACACGACTAAATCCAGGCAGAAACCAAGGAAAACCGAAATTCGGAAAAGACTCAACTTAACTACACGAAGCGCCAGAGAAAATCTGTTCGTACGTCGTCGTCGATCAGGAACCAGTGCCAGGATCAGGACCACGCCACCGTACCAGTACCAGTACCAACCAACAAGGTAAGTCGACTAATTTACTACTATATACCCAAAAAATATTCCCCATTTCATTTTACAAGAGAATTTTGATAAATATCCCCCCCCCCTTCCTCCTCCCTGTAAAACTACTCAATTCTCTCCATTTGCCATTGCAAAAAGTGACTCAGAGAAACAGTTCAAAAGTCAGTCTTATTTTTGACGGAGGCTCTACACTGTGTGTGAGTGCAGTCCAAGTCCAAATCCAACTCCAAGATTCGATTCAACACATGAGCGTGGCCGTGTTGGTGGTGGTGGTGGTGGGGAAGTGGGGAAGGGAAGGTAGGACAGAAAGAGACAGACACAAGACAGAGAATGGAAAGGCGGACCATAGGAAAGTCAAAATCGAGAAGAGACGAGTGGAGAGGCAGGGAATTTTATGAGTATTCTCTGGTTCTGGTTCTTTGAGAAGCTCTCGTTCTTTTTCCACGTCTGCCTATATACAGAGCAGAGACGGTGAGGACAGGACGTAGTTGTAGGCTAGTGGCAGAAGTGGGAGAGAACGAGAAGAGGAAGAGAGGCTCAGAGATCGACGGCACTCACAGATCATCATCACACAGCCCACATTTGTCAAAATTATCATGGAAGATATTATTCATTCCTGCCAGAGAATCTCCTCAACTAGGAACTTCAACAAGTACTCCTTCCAAAACCAAATCTCACACACTTTTACTTTTAGCCAGGGAGGCAGGGAGACAGGCAGACAGGGAGGCAGTGAGTCACAATCACAGATTTTCCAGGCTGTATTTTCCTACACTAAAAATAATAGTATTATTTTCCGTGTTGTTTTTTAACTTGTAGATTTTATTTTACTATTTAGTAGGTAGGTAGTTTGATTTTTTTAATTCTTTACAATTTACAACACAGTAGTACAGAATATCACAGAGTATTTGTTAATTTTCACAATGCTTTGGATGTTTGGATTTCGTGAGTCGTTTGTTTCAGTTTATTAGAGTGTATTGTGTGATCTGACTTGATCTGACAGGAAGGTTTCAATGACATTTCGTCGTTCGTTCGTTCGTTCGTTCGTTTCTTGTTGGTTGGTTGGTTTAGTTTGGTTGTTATTGTGTGTGAGAAGGGCGAGGCGCCAATTATCTATGACTCTGTATCTCTCTCTCTATGTGTGTGCTGAGCAAATGGGAGTAAAAGATAGTCACATTAAAAATATTATATTCGTATTTTCAATTTTAAATCCTGTCACATGTTGTATTTCGTTCGTATTCCTATTTTTTCATTGTCAGTACTGTTTTATAATCTCATCTAGTTTGTATTTATTTCAATTTGAGTATTTGAGTAATAAAGGTCTTTTGAAGTGAATTAGAAGTGGATAATATGGGGATTTGAATTTAGTGAGTATATTTTGTAGTAGTAGGCAGATCTGCTTTACTTACGGCTGTACCTATAGATTTGAATCTGAAATCTGTGTGTGTGGATCCTTTAATTATCCTGATTGGGCTCTATTTTACATTTTTATAGAGTTTTATACGCTCCCAGTCAGTCAGAGTTTATGTGCGGGGATTTGGTGAAGCATTTCCAAAAGCGCAAATCCAATCGTCTAAATTCATGGGCGACTTTTATCTCTGTTTTCCATCTCTGCCACTGCCACTACTACTGCTACTGCCCCCCTCTCTCTCTCTGTTCTGTCTTCTGTCTTTTCTGTCCTTCTTTAATTCTATACGTGTCTTGAGAATCTGTCTGTATATATCTATCTATAACTGTATATAGCATGTACAATGTATATACCTATATGGACGACTGCTATGTGGATTGGGTTGGGATTTGGGATTTTGGATGTGGATCAGGATCAGGCACAGGATCAGCTGAAACTTACTCACTAGTGAGAAAGGGAGATCATATAATATATATAAGAAAAAGAGTAGAACTATATAGAACCACTGCCAGATATATAGCATAGACTTTAACCCTGTGATCGACTATATATACGTAAAAAAATTCCAACAAGTGTCAAAAATGTGTTTTACCTTCTTTTTAAATGGAAGAAGGAGTAGGACTGTACTCGTACTCTGACTGTATATAGTTGAGAATTCTCGAATTTCTCGAAGGGAACCACAAGAACGACAAGAACTACTACTACCACCACAACAACAACAACAACAACACACCCATCGCCATCTCATATATATGTACCTTCCATGTACTAAAATCTGTCCACCTACGCTCTGGCTCTCTCATCATCCACTCTCGCACATAGAGCCGCCTCTCTCTCCTGGGTCTTATAATTCGAGTAAGCCAAATTCCAATTTCTTAATTAATTTCTATATAATTTAATTAATTATTGTGAGTAATTTAATTTGTTGGTTCGTTTGGGTTTGGGAGTTTAAGTGTTTTGTTTGTAATCGCTCTTGTCGTCTGGTCTTGTTCACTTTGTTCAATTTACTAAGTTCGAATTTCATTTCGAATAGTATTCTTCGTTCGAAAGATTCGTTCTGGAAAATTTGTAAATTTATGTGCTTTAGGCAGGTATAGGGTCCTAGGTGCATTAGGCATATTATTGGCTGAAAATGAGGGATTTTAGCTTACATAATATTACGCCAGTGTGAAGCATTGTATTTTTGTCTGTTAATTACATTTTTTGGTCATAATGACAAAAATTTGGATTCGATTTTTCCATTACTCGATCTCGATCTGTTAGGGTTGATTTTATTCATTTTTGCAAATTGCTTAATAACATTTCATGGGAATTTGCCAATTTTTATAATGGCAAATTTTAAGAATTAATTCAATGTGTAATTAAATTAATTTTGTTACTTACTCGACTTATTAAGTAACTTACTTAAAGTAAATTATTTACTAATCTGTGACTAATGTTTACTGTCTGTGAAAAGCTCGAATTCTGCATAAAAGGTGTCGCAAATATTCGAAAAATTCCAAAAAAAAGTCACCAGATGGTTAAGAATCTTAAGAAGTTGCCTATATTATACTAATAGTGTGTATGCAGACTTTTTTAGCTGCATAGATAATAGATACTTACGATAAATTTCGAAAAATCCTAGAATTTTAATAATCAGAAAAATTATGTAGCCCATACAGAACATTGAAATTTTGAAATTGCTCAAAAAATTTGAAAATTCATCTTTTTACTTTTACGTAATATGCCTGTCTCCGTGTATTTTCCCCCACACTTTTAAAATTCACACTTTTCATTATATTCTGTGGAATTTATTGGCTTTTGACTCTCGGTTTCGGTTTCGGTTTCGGTTTCAGTTTGACTTGGCATGTCAAATGTGTGGAACGTCAAACGTTGAAATATGCTCACATATATATTATTAATACATAAATACAAAAAAAAATACCATACAAGACAAAAATAAGAGGAAAAATGTTTTAGTTGAATTTAGTTTTGGTTTCTTCTTTTTCTTCATCTTCTTTTTAAGTGAGGAGTAGTCTTCTTCATCATCTTCTATTTTTTTTTCTTCTTCTTTTTCTTCTGGGTAATGTGAATAGATGAGGGACTCAATGAACTTTGGAATATTGGAACTTTTGTGTTTTATTCTAAAGAAGAAGATGAAGAAGAAGGGAAAAAGCGACCAAGTAGTGAGCATCTTTCCCATAAACCATATAGAATAAATAAACATGAGTTTTTCTTCACATATATGCACACAAGACATCCAACATTTTTCACACACACCATAAGACCAAACAGACTACCATCCCATACCGTACTTAGCTATAGTAGACACATGCTCTCGTCCTCGTCCATCCAAAAAATCCAAATTATATATACTACTATTTACACCCATTTAAACATAGTACCAGTACCAGTACCAGACCAGACCAGTCAGTCAGACTTTCTACACAACTACTATAATATAACTACAGAGAATTTCCTAAAGGAATACAAGTCAAGTAAAGTACCATCTCCTCCGCTCTCAAGTCTTTTCAAACTTAGAAGAAAATTACACATCTTTTTCTATTAATAAATCCCTCATGTTATTATGTATTCATATGCACGTCTGTCTCTCTCCCCTATATATCCTTACACCCTATATCAGTATAGTCCGTCTCTCTCTGTACAAAATAATAATAACACAACATCTGAAAAAATCTGACTGACTTGCTTAAATGCAAGTTTACAACACACTACAAGTATATAACATAGGAGTAAAGTTTTAGTCACGGGGCTCCATAGGGAGGTATGGCTTGGATTTACAGTATATAGGAGTGTATATAGTGTACATTATACATTAGTTTTTAAAGGAAGAAATGGCATGTGATGTGATATGTATGCATGACAGATTTCTCCATAGCTATATGTATAGACACACCTAACATATAGGTATGTATGTCCACAAGGGAAAACATCTGGCGAAAAAAGTATTTTTTTTATTGCCATAACACATTTTACTACGGTGCAACTTCCAATTTGAGGCATACATTTTGTCTCTCTCTCTCACAATATATTATACAAATATCCATCTTCTATATACTTTTACGTAAGTTACGTAGTCTTATGTAGTATCTCAAAATTTTCTGAATATTCATTTTTAAAAATATTCTCCTTTTTTTTCTTCACCAACGACCAACATCATCTTCTTACAAATAAAGTCAAACTACAGATATACTGACTCCTGACTCTGACTCTACTGCTGTTACTCAAATCAACTGAAAAACACTAAAATGTTTTTTTTTCTATCATTCTGCGTAATGTCTTCAACTTCGTCTTCTGTCTACAGTTCTACAGTAGTGCCTTTCTCTATACAGATCAAAAAAGATTCATCTTCATTTTTCTTCTTCTTCGTCTTCTTTGACTTCCTTCTGTTCTGTATTCCTTCTTCTTGTTTTTTTTTGTCCATTTTTTGAATTTTTTGGAACTTCCCCCATTACATTACAAATTTTGGAGGGGTACATATGGACATGAGTGAACATATGTTAATGTTTTTTATGTGTGAGAGTGCCATTTCCAAAAAATTACGATTACTTTTGCATTGCCATTACACAGTCAGTATCTTTACTTATGGGATTGGCTGGTGCTCCTATCTCTTCCCTGTACCTACAGATATGAGAATGACATCACATGTCACGTCAAAATTCCAAATCTAAAATTTTTAAAGAAAGACAGGGAGACAGACGGACAGACGCTTGGGACAGGGAGACAGGAAGATATCATCATGATTTTCCATGTCCATCTGCTTGTATATTTCCCAGGGTTTTATTTTTTTAATTCATTAATAATATTGTAATTTTTAAATGGCTGCTACTATAAAAATTAAAAGGAAATTGAAATCGAATTCTAAATCGAAATCGACTTGGGCGTTCATAATATTATGCACTTAAACACACACACGCCGTCCCGCTTTAAATAATAGTCGGTATTTTATGCTGTCCAATTTCCCTTTTTTTGCAATTTTAATTTTTGTGTGTGTAGTTGTGTAGGTATTACCTGTATGTACAGAAGAGTGTCATATTTGAAATTGAGACAGTATGGCTCCATTATATTGAGTAGGCTATTAGCACGAAAGACACTGTGAGAGGATGACGTGTGTTTTTTTTTTGGATTTGGATTTTTTGGAGGAGTTCCGTCGTAGGTAGGGAGCGCAGGAGGCTCCTCTGTCTTTGAGTCTTTTTTGAGTGATACACATTTACACTAATACACTAATTTGTAAATTATAATTTTATTCAGATTTGACTCATTTAAGTTTGTCATTTCTATGCGCATATGATTACGTGTTCTCTGTGTCTGTTTAGCTTGGTTTTGGTTTTAGTTTGGGGTGTATAAGCCCTCCGAGAGAGTGCGGAGAACGGCTTTTCTAAAAGTCTAATTCTATAATTCAGAGTCTAAATTGAAATTCAAAGGTGTGTAATGGGAAAAGGAGAGTGTGTGGAGAGAATTTCGAGTTAGTTTCCAAGTGTTGAATTGTGTTGTGGATCTGTGCTCAAGATCTGTTTTTGGGCGGTGTGTGTATGTATATGTAATTTAGCTGGGCGCTGGGAGAGCTACTAATGCCTTCCATATATAAATGAGTAATTCTAAATTCTAATATTCATTTAAGTTTAGTATGGAGAGTGAGGCGAGGGGCTTTCCATGTATATGGCCGGACGGCTCTCTTCATGCCTTCTTCATGAAGCGTGCATGCTACCAATAGAAATATATGGAGACGACAGATCTCTCCGTATGTAGAATGTAGACTTGATGGGAGGTTTAAGTGTAAGCTTAGGAGTTAATTGTAATTTATTAATTTACTTTCATTCCGTATTCAGTCCTCTATGCGCCTGGATGATTTGCATTTCCATTTAAATTTACATTATCAATAGAAATGTATGTCTTCCTTTCCTGTCTCTGGATCTGGTCCTGGTCTTGGTCCTATTGAATTGGCCTATTGGCACTCACACTTGCACTGGCACTGGTACCGGTACCAGTTCCGGTACTGGTGCTGGCACTCGCCCCGTGCGTGCAAAAATAGTACTGAACCGAATCCGAAACATATGGCTCAGAACTCGCCCTCCGCTCCGGCTCCGGCTCCCGTCCATAACACAGTCCACGCTCTACCTACTCCTACTACTACTACTACTACTACTGCTAGCTACTACGTTGTACATTATTTATACGGAGCGTCCAACATATTGCATTAAATAGAGAACGGTTACGGTATTACAGTTTCAGTTTCGGTTTCAGTTTCGACTTTGGTTACGGTTTTCGGGTTGGTTCAGGATTAAAGTAATGCAATTGCCCCTCCAAATACCCATGTCTTTCCTCGCATGAATTTTTTACTAGGGAAAACAATACATTTTAAATGTAATTGAACTCATTCGTGTTTACATTTTCTCCCTGTCGTTCGTCCACCTACACACTTTTTTTAAGTGTGTTACATGGTAGTGACAGAAAGACGAGAATTTGAAAGCACTTTAGCAGGCAGGGAGGTAGGTAGGTACTTTCCATGATTGCAAACGTTGCAATTTTGCAATTATTATGTAGCTACTTGACAAACAGTCTTGGTATTCAAATTGTCCGGGTCCGGTGGCGGTGGCCGGTACCGGTTCCGGTGTAGAATAAATCTGGTAGGTAGGTCCTATGTACTTCACTTTCACGCATAAAATATTTTTTTTGAATTTGTACATAGAAATTGGAATGCAGAAATTGCAAATGTAGATTTTTGACAGAGATACCTACCTACTTACTTACGTCTGTGGTCTCCATATGGTTCTGTACATGCATAAAGTACCTACCTGCATGTCAAATCAAACGTCCTATACTATATGATGCACTTGCACTAACGAGACTAACGACCAATAGGTTAAAAGCTCTGGCCATTCTAGACGGAGCGTCTGAAAAGACAGATACTCATGTGAGACCTTGGTTTTGGTTCGAGACCGAAACTATATAAAAACCGAATCATCGATTTCAATAGCGATTCTCTCGATCCGGATCCGGATCCTGTGTACAGAGATCGTCTAACTCGGTCTGACTCTCACATCACTGACATGGCATGGCTCGGCTCTGACGGCAGCGGCAACGGCAACGGTGACGGTAGACATGACATTATATGCTTGTTCCGGTCCCGCTCCTTTCATAATTTGAAATTGCAATTTTATTCCGAG
>JAQFZE010004895.1:0-10763 GCA_034695245.1 Dicyrtomina saundersi | reverse complement strand
TTAATAAATTATTTCAACGATGCCATGTTATCACGGTACATTCATAAATATTGTCCATTCATTTTATTTCTACTTTAACCATGAGTAGCAAATGTCCTAGGCTATGGGTAGCAAATGTCCTAGGTTTGGTTTTGGGAAGCAAATGTCCGGGTAGCAATTGTCCGGGTAGCAAATGTCCGGGTAGCAAATGTCCGGCTAGCAATTGTCCAGGTAGCAAATGTCCGTATACCGATGTACTAAAACTGGCTTTTCAATGTCATTTTGAAATGATGCTACAGGAATTTTCCTGAGTCACTGTATTTCTACTTTCTACCTTCTTTACGTGTGCTTAAATGACGAAAAGTATAAGCTCTCAATTCTTATATCAACATTCTATTTTATAGATCACTTTTTCCCAAATAGAAAACCACTAAAACAAAGCCGGAAAGAGTCTTACGAAAGAATTTTGTGGAAGGTCAAGCATGATTTAGCCCCATACTTTAGCAGTTTAATTTTTTAGGCACTTTTATTCAAAACTGGAAGTTTTGTAATCTGTATTTTTTAGTAGCCCCTTTATAAAGCCAACAAGGTGTTGGCTTTATTTGTTACTAATGCTTGCCGTTTGTGCCTTGTGAGCCCCTCTACTTGCTAATCCAACGTTATTCTCGCTAGTCAGCGTCAGCGAACATATTAATGACGTAGATATCGGAATTTGAAGTTGGAGCAAAAGAATTTAAAATCAAGTTGTTTTGGAATTCCTGGTTCAATTATTTCTTACACTGGACTGGTAGTTGAAGTTCCATTAAACTACAAATTCTTATACATGTAGATTATTGCATTACCCACCTAAAATTGTATCTTAAAATACTTACTAATTTTGCATCTTAAAAATATAGCCGTGGTTCACCATTAGAGATTGTTCTCATAATGACCAACAATAATTTAGTAAACTACTTTGAAGATGCTGTTTTATCAAGTTACTCTCATAAATATTTCCAAGTGCATTTTATTTCTACATTAGTCATGGTCATGGGTAGAAAGAGTCCGGTTAGGAAAAGTCCAGGCAGGAACAACCCGGGCAGGACAAATCCAGGTAAGGAACGTCGCATTACCTTTTTATAGTTAGGCCTAGGCTCCACATAGGAGTTTATATTACCAACGGTTTGTTAAAGTTTGCAGCTTACTGCAGACTGGAGCAGACAGTTTAATAAACCGTTGGTTAATTTAACTAATTTAATTTAACTCGCAAGCTTTTAATCTCCGGTTAATATTAGCGCTAAGTAGGGAAAGTGTTGGTCACACCTACTATACTACCTACAACTAAAATAGTGTGCATTCACAGACTGCTCTTCCATATGTTGAATCCCACATAGTTAAATATGGGGAGATAAAACACTACTATAAGCACTGTTGTCGAGTTGATCACAACACCTAACTAACCTATTTGGTTACGTATTGTGTGTGCATACTAATGTGTTATATTCATGTATATTACTTACAATACAATAGTTTTAGTTTCAATTTCTATAGGCTCTTGGGACTGGTCCCACTGCCCTTTTAGCTTTCATAGTTATATGATTTATGACCAAAGTTAACATTAAATTCAAGTTGTTATTACTTTGTGTACACGTTTGTTTACAATACAATATATATCCAATAAAATGAGCTTTTGTTGAAAAATAAATTGTATAGAAAATATATTTTGATACATTTGAAACAGTGTACCGTATTTCCTGTAATAGTACACGGGGTGTTCTATTCAAATTCCGACCTCCCAGACCCGTGTACTATTACAGGCCCGTGTATTAATACAGACCCGTGTACTGCCATAGCCATATAATAGTATGTTAAATAGACCCGTGCTCTATTCAAATTCATAGCTCTCAGACCCGTGTACTAAAACAGGTCCGTGTACTATTACAGGAAATACGGTAATAAGTATCTCCAAGTCATTTGCAACTAAATTACGTCTTCCAAGCATGCCATTGCAAGCGCAGCTCATTTTTTTTACTGATACATTATTGATGCGTCCCTTGGAGCTACGTTGCAGAAAAACAAAGCTGATTGGTGATACACATTATAGATTCTTGATAAGATCGGTCCACAGTAGAATGTGGAAGCGTAGAATTGTAGCCAAAAGCCAATGCCCGTTACATATGTTGTAAAAACTTTGAAGTGACAGTAATTATCATGATTGGCAGTTTTTATGAATATCCGTATTGAAATACCAAGCGGAAGCCAACTAGAACAAGACTGGGTCAATAAGCAATTTGTAAAGTTTATAAAACCCTTAGGGGAATTTGAAATAGTGTGTTATTATTTATTAGCACACTACCCAACCAATGACACAAAAATAAATACTGAACTAGTGCACGAGATCGAGATCTAAATTTTAGTAATGTCTCGCAAGTAGCAAGAATATTTACAATTAAGTAGATACTTTTGAATTTCTCAAGACTAAAAGAATACAAAAAATAAGACCATCATGGACAAATAATAAATTACGTGCAAATATATGCCAAAGTATTTAGTTACTTCTACATATATATTGTAAGATAAGAATTGATGCACGAGTTCCCATTTTTTAAGCTGCTCTACTCCCCACCCTCTCTCACTGTCTCAATGTACCCCATGAAAACGTCAGTTTTTTATGGATATCAAATGTATAATTATATATGAATATTTAAAAAAACAAGGAAATTTTATACGAGTAAGGAGATAGTACTATGTCTCTGGTTTAAAACGTTGAATAACAAGTTGAAGTTGAGGCAAGTCATGTAGAAAGATGAGATTAATACTCAAGTGGAATCCAAAAAAGAAGTAGAGTTTATAATGCAAAAGTTGTGGATTTGAAGATGAGCAATGAATGCATTTGGTAAGTTTCCTCCACCAGCCACCATCCCGTTATAATATTCAACCTACATAGTTTCGCCTTAAGCAGCTGCTGCTTCCAAGAGTTTTTTGCTCTGTGTAGCCGAGAAAAATTGACATGATTTCCCTTCTTCAGCCAAGTCCTTTTTTATTTCCTCCACCTAAGTGTGTCTTTATGCTAAGTGCAAAACACGGATTCTATGACGACTCATTGGACTGCGGTGTCCACGCTTCCTCCTTTATTTTCTGAATGTCTACTTGTTCTACGTTATTCCCAAAAAGAATATCTCTTTCATATGGCTCTAAACACCTTTATGCATAATTTATTTCATTATTTTCCATTTTTTTTTGGATTTAGGAATGTGTGATTACAGAAATATGCTGATCATGGGAATTAAAATGTGCACGCAAAGTAGGTACGCATCGTTAATTCAAATCAATACTGTCTGCTGTCTGCATATGGAAAACGTATGGTGGAGTGAAAGAAATTATTCGCTTAAAAAACTATTACACTTTTGATAACCGTATTTTTACAACAGTAGTATTGAATCATGCTTCTAACTTTTTTATATTACACTTAACATGACATGGCAGAAAACGTACTCAATGGCTTACCAGTTACCACTCACAAGTATTTAAAGGGGTTTACTATTTACTATAGTCCTGCAAACGATAACTTAGTGCATGGCAATTAAATATAAATAATTGTCTGCACACATTACTTAGTAAGTATTTTGCATTTCAAACGCATTTTGTCTTCATAAAAACGTTCTACCGAAATTAAAATTCTATTCTCCTAAACTCGCCAACATAATAAGTTATGATCGCACGTACTTGATTCAGAATCATGAGGTAAAAATTTGACTTTCCTTCTATTTGTGACTTTTTAATTACGGTCAACAATAATACTAGATAAATAAAAGAAGAGAGAAACTTACATGGCGGCTTCGTAACCGCGGAGGGGATCCATTGCCCATCGTTTGGCTCTGAATAGTGTATGGCTACTCCGCTATCTCGTTCACACCCGTCAATATGCCACAAAAGTCACACAGTATTATGATTTGCGCTTGTGTCCAACAGTGTTATCTCGACGTCGAGCTGTCAAATGTAAGGGTATTTCTTGTACAAATAATTCACCAAACTTTAATTAATTATATCGTCGAAATTAAAATCAACTGAACATAATAATGTGTGTCCGTCGATTGAGAAAATATCGGACAAAGTGTGTCCAACTAAAAATTAAGGGTATATTATTTTCAGATTGTACAGCAGCAGCAGTTGGTTCTATCTCAGGTTAGTCGTTGCTCAAAACACCTGCAGATGCTCCTGTCTTGCGCGTGTATATGTATTCACTAGAGTGGATTTCGATAAACTGTCGATGACCGTGACCGAGAAGTTGTCTCTTGAGTATCCGCTGGGTCAGTCATACTATACTTGTCGACGGATAGTTGTTCTTTATTGCCCTGACTGGCACTCGAGAGCCTTGCTACCTTGTAGCCCATTTAAGACGTCCCTCAACTCGATCTCAAAGAGTTTAATATCATCCCGTCTCCTCACTGTATACTTCTTTGTATTCATATGGAATTCCCTGAGCTTTGCCGTGTAGATTACCTGAGACGTACGTCAAGTAAAAGGTATTTTGCCGAGTTCAGCCGCACTATATCAAATGCTGCATTGCTTCGTAATCTGGCTTAAGCTTGTATTCACTGTTTTTATACCAGCCCGGTGGTAAGCAAGTCCAAGATTTAAGAATGTATTATTATTATGATAAGCTAACCTAGCGCACATTCTGACCCACCGATAGGTATGTGAAAAATGATTACAAACTTCCATCTCATTGCATGCTAGTGCTAACGACAAAACACTAGAAAGAAGATGAGAAACAACGGCAACAAATGGAGCTGACCTGCTAAAGAAACAATTCAATGACCGAATGGCTTTTATTCCCACCCCTACCTCATCGTAGTATTTCTCTACCTGATTCACAACTTTTTTTTCATGTTTCATCTCCAAGTTTTTTTAATTCCGCATCTTCAGTTTGTTGCTTGTGTGTTTGTTGTGTCGGCCAATCATGTACGTTATCCATATTCCTCAGAAGCCAAATCGCTATGACTCTTCAATATACACTCCCAATATTGCTGTAACTTTCCGTTTTATGATCATTCAAAATAGGAATATGAATACATTCATTGAGACATACCACGATGTTTAGTTTTCATTGCGGTGTGATACGATTATCTTGATTTTTTATCTAAGCAGAGATCAGAACAAATGCTTCTGGGTTGACTCCACATTTCCGTTTATCCTCTTGAAATTATGTTCACGGTTTCTAACATGTGACTCGTACATACGAGCGAAGAATTTACAGTAGACAATGCAGAGTTTACTGCTGCTTGTTTAAAATGTTGATAAATACCGAGCATATTAACTCTTCCGCGATCCTCTTCCAAGAATCAAGTTTCCCATGATCAAATCTATAGAATCCCTGTACTTATAATGAATTACAAGATCACAGAATTATTGAATTGAAATCCTTTGTACTGTTTGCCGTTTGCTGTGTGATTTCTATGCATTTCTCAGTGTCTGTTAATTTATTATTATTATTATTATTATTATTATTATTATTATTAGTGATTTCAACTGTCTTCAGGCGATTACTTTCTATTAGTTTTTATCCAAACTTCTCCCATATAACACATTCTATTGCTTATATTATTGATGGTACACCAGCCAATTTCCCAATTTTTCAAAGTCCGTTCTTGAAAAACAGCTGCATGTTGAAGTACTTGACTCCTTAATAAAGCTATGTAAACTCAAACCCAAACTAACTTTAAAACATTTAGAAGTCTAGTGGACTTGCGGTCTTGCTCTTACGCTACAAACGCTTCTTAACCGATGCAATGATATGTAATACCTTATATCTTATTGTGATAGTACGCCCCGCGTCGAGTAGTATTGCAGACTGCAGACCCGGATAGTATTACAGACTAATACAGACCAGCGTACAGACCCGCCGATATGCGTGTGTCAAATAGATCCGAGTACTATTCAAACAGACCTTTTATACCCGCGCACTATTATAGGATATACGGTGACTTTCTTTTGTGATTTTAACCCATACATATTAATTAGTTGTGATATAACAGTTTCTGTTCGGCAGATACTAATGAAATACAGAATTTAATAAATTCTCCATCGTTTGTCAATACTTGCCAGGTAAACGCAAAAATATTGCTATCATCCATAGTAAAAAAGCAGATGTGAGGAATTATTTCGTGATAATTGATTTACATACTGTAAAGACGACCGAAAGAAAAGGCTGGCAAGGGTAAAGGTGCCATTTGTTAGCATGAAAAATTTATCCTTGCCAGCCTTCTATTTCGGTTTCCTCTAATATACATTTCACGGTTATAGGACAAAGTCTCCTTGGACATATTCCCCCTGGAAATTTTCTCCACGATCAGTAACCCCCGAAATTTTCCCGCCAATCTCTAATTTAGGTTCCCTGCTGTTTTGCCGGGATCTTTATTTGCCGGATGAAAATTAAGCAATCATGCTCGACTCGAAGGAAGTTTTTTAAAATTTATAACGCAGGGTGGGTGAATCAAAACAAAAAAATACTATGATAAATGTTACACATAAAAACACCGGTTTCGGAAAATTTTACACTTAAAAACATCGATTACAAAAAAATTACAGTTGAAGGATTAATAATAATATTAATAATAATAATAATAAATGTTTCCCGGGAAGAATCCTTTTACAGATTTGAGACTTTGTCTCTTGTAGACCCGGTTGTCACTTTAGTTCAAAAACTATATTCACTGAGGATTCTTTGAAAGTTTTGAGATTAAAGCAACATAAATTTGGATTAATTTTTAGATGCTGAGCTTAATTGATACCCATTGATTTGGAATATCAATAGGTAGGTAGATGTAGGCACAGTTCACATGTGCAAAATTAGAAGAGTGAGGAGATTGCAAAATGTGAAAGCCACCACGAGAATTGGGGATAGCGCGTGCCGATGTGCTGGTACCTCTCGTGGGGGAAGTATAGATAAGTTCATAAAATAATATAGTAGTTTTGGGGACGTATCCCTTCAGTCAATATATATTATTATATTCTTATGAGATCGCTTTTTTTTTCAAAAACTTACAACAAAATGCAAAATTGTTGATCATAGGACTGCTAATAGGAAAGATATTACTACTACATTTATGTTTTAACATTACGTATATACTATTTAAAATTTAACCATGCACCTTATGAATTCAAAACCGTGCATATTTCATTTTTTCGTCATTTTTTCGGTTCGGTTGGCAGTCGTCCCCTCGGATCTCGTACCCTATGTATTCGTACCCTGGCCACATTCGTACCCTAATGAAAATGAATGATTTTCTTGAAGTATGCATATTAAATGCACATACAAACTTTATTGACACTGAAATCGAAAAAAATATTAGACATCAGCAGCATTCTGGTGTGCGTAGAACAGTCAGAAATTGCAGCAAGAAGCAAAAACTCACTTCAGCAGACGATATTCATGATGCCCTTAGCCAGAATTGCTAATCTAATCATAATCTATTAATTGTATTATGTCTAATATTTTTTTCGATTTCAGTGTTAATAAAATTTGTATGTGCATTTAATATGTAGACTTCAAGAAAATCATTCATTTTCATTAGGGTACGAATTGTTAGGGTACTAATGTGACCAGGGTACGACCGCTAGGGTACGAGATCCGAGGGGACGACTGCCAACCGTACCATTTTTTCAGCCGTTTGTAATAGAGATTAGTTTTACAATCGGAATTTTTCAGTTTCATTTTTACATGTTTTGAAACTGACCTTCTGGGCAAGGTGGTGGTCCCAGATGGTTCGAAGATAACGTTGGACAAATTTACCATCTTACACGCATAGTCGATGCTCGCATATTTTGGAGATTCTCTCAAAATGTTCTTTAATTTTTTGATGATCTAACCTCTTGATGTTTTTCTTACTTCGAAAATTCCAATGATTTTGCTTTTTTAATGATCTTCTACTTTATTAGCTCAAGATGTCCAAAACTCAGCTTAAGAGTCTCCATAATTTGTTGCACATTCTCAGGAATTCCCAAGATGGCCTGAATTGTTTCCTTGGCTTTTCCCTTGAGGCATTTCTGAATGTGAATGATATTCTCATCATTTGACATTCCGCACATAGAAGTCGAACGCTCAAACTGTACATGAAACAAAGGCCATTCTTCAGGATTTCCGCCAAACATAGGTGAATCCTTACTTACTGACTGCCTGGCAAGAAATTGACCCATACTATTATCACGACTATGATTTAGAGTTGACACAGATGGCCCACCAACTACTCTTGACATGGCATCCAAAAATGCTTGAGCCATTTAATCCAGAGGATAAGCGTGTGATGGGGCATATCCATAAGAAAAAGAATTGTTGAAGCACCAGCATCAAAAGTACGAATAAAACTTTGGTCACCTTCTGACTTGGCAATCCATTGCTTAATATTCTCTCTCTTTACTTCTTCATCATGGCAATCTTCATCTTCGTCTGAATGACTTTCTCCACTGTAGTCATCATTTTCAGCCTTCATTTGTTCAACTTCCAGATCCACGTCTTCCTTAGCAAAATCCAACTTCGTCTTTACAAATTCTTTTTGCTTCTTCAAAATGTCTTGCGCTCTCTTTAAGTCCTCCAGTTCCAACTGCTGCAGTTCCTCAGCCGCCCTCCGCTCTAATTCTTTCTAGCCCTAATTTCCATAGAACTCTGACTGCCATGTAACCGCTCAATCTGCTTTGAAGAACCACGATGAGACTTCTGAATTTTACGGGGGCCCTTTTAATCCGCTAAAAAACTTTGAAAAATGGCCACCAGTAGACTTGGAACCCTCTGTCTTGACATTTTCATCCTTTGTTGTCGAAGTCGGCCATGATCAAACATATCTGACATCTTGTTCTCTCGTATTCCACGTCATAACTGTTTGTCTTGTTTATTTGAATCACAGTTTTAATTCATAGTAAAAAACGCAAACGGAACTCCGATAAATATTTACGACAATGTAAAATGTCAATTTTCACGGTGTTTTTCAGAAAAATAATGGCAATTAATTTTAATGTTAACAAAATATTATGTTCACTGTCAGTTTCAATACTTACGACCTGTAAAGGGGGAATCCCTATAATATCCTCAATACTGCACTTCTACAGCTTCAAATACCAGTACGTTTTGTCCACCCGTCACCGGCTTTCCTTTCCTAAACTGCTTTTTAGGTCGGGACCGAGAATCCGCTCCTGGCTTCTTGCCATGTACACCGCCAAGCCGATCACCGCTCCCAGGTAAAACGTCCAATGCCTTCAGACGAGATGAATCAGACCTCGAGACCGGCCGACCTCCTTCTGGTATGAGGTCAGGATTGGGTTCAGGTCTCTGCTGTAGAGCTCGAGCCCTCAACTGGTATGTCCTAGTCTGACTCCTGAGGACCCGTTTCGAGGTAGACTCCGTAATGAGGGATAGGGACACTATAAGCGTAAGCCGTATGCTGGTGCTGGTAACCACCTAAGCACTAACACTTTATGTAACGACGGCAAAACAGGTCTAGGGGTAGCACAGTTGAAATATGGGCAATATGATACAGGATCGCTCGACCCTATAGTAACTATGCAGCCATAATCCCTAAAAGTTTTGGGGTAACACGAAACCGAAGTACACTCACACAATGTTAAGATACGGCCCCCTTTATGCCATCCGCCATATGCAACAATGTTACGCACAGATACAGTTGAGTCTGGGGAAAATCACTTTACAATAACCGATTTATTACTTACAATATCGGTCTTCCGACTCTATTAAATGTCAGTCTTTCAGCCGGGAATCACACACAACAATTACCAGGTTAACCCGGTACAATAATACCTATAACTTATGTACACAATAATATTTAATATATTTAACACTAAAAACCCCCATTGTTGGCTTACAACAACCACTCCTAGCTTTATACAAACTACAGACTGAGGAATCTATTCTCCTAAGCACTGTTTACTCCATCGTTGATCTCTTTGTCAGAGCTGGCAAGGGAATGAGGGCTTCTGGCTCGGTCTCTCACATCTTACAAATTGACACACGTACCAAATACCAGCAAACCCTGATAGCCAATCTCTCTACCTAAGCCTTTCCTTCTTTATGCTTCGCAACTTCTTCCAATCGTTCTCTTTTCGTCTGTCTTTTACAACGCAGTTCCACAAACTGCTACTGTTAAGTACCTACACCTATCTTTCCTATCCTTTCCTACGTGGACCCCAAGCCCAATTATGTCTGAGTCGATTTCTCTATCTCAGACCTTACAGTTCTTTGAAGATGGCTTGCTAATGGACAGTGACACCAGTAGTCCCTAATTTCACAAAGTACTAAGAAAGTACGAACCCTGACCGTCGTATTCTGATCACCAATTTGCCACCGAAACCCTCCTACCATCAATTACAATCAGCAAAAAGTTCCACTTTGGACAGCTCGTTTATAAAACTGATCCGGTGTTCGTAAGGACCAAAATGTACCCGTGTAAATAGAGCACAGTAACTTTAGCTTAACATGTCGTTCAATTTTTCTAAATTCTTAAAAGTTCCTACTTCAATTGCGCACTTATGTATGTATGTATGTACCTATGTATGTATTGATTTATTGCATTTTTAGGCAGATGCCCATGCACAAATCTTATTATAATATTGTAACAGAAAATTGATTCATACGTTATAAATCGCCATTTGCAAGTTAATATAATTAGCTCTACCTTTCATTTCCTTTTGTTAATTGCCGTAAATTCCAAGTGTATTTTATTACATATATATTACACGCACCGCTTTATTTTAACACTCATAAGTATATTACTGTCGATTAAATCCTTTATATA
>JAQFZE010004894.1:0-10763 GCA_034695245.1 Dicyrtomina saundersi | reverse complement strand
GCAAAATGTTCTATTTACATGTTTTAGAAAAGTGCAAAATGTTCCATTTACATTTTTTAGAAAAGTGCAAAATGTTCTATTTACATGTTTTAGAAAAGTGCAAAATGTTCCATTTACATTTTTTAGAAAAGTGCAAAATGTTCTATTTACATGTTTTAGAAAAGTGCAAAATGTTCCATTTACATTTTTTAGAAAAGTGCAAAATGTTCCATTTACATGTTTTAGAAAAGTGCAAAATGTTCCAATAACATGTTTTTGAAAAGTGCAAATTGTTCTATTTACATGTTTTTGAAAAGTGCAAATTGTTCCATTTACATATGTTTTCGAAAGGTGCAAAATGTTATATTTACATGTTTTTGAAAAGTCCTAATTGTTCCATTAACATGTTTTTGAAAAGTGCAAATTGTTCCATTTACATGGTTTTTTAAAGGTGGTAAATTTTTGATTTGCATGTTTTTTAAAATCTGTACAAAAATATCATTAGCATATCTTTGAAAAGCAAAATATTCTAATTACTTACATGGTTTTAGACAATTTAGACAGCAGAGGTTGCCTACTCAGACCACATTATCCGGCCCTGTGTAATACTACAAGCTAATAACAATTACGTAATGGTCCGAGATATCAGGTATCTATTTGATGAGCCCCTTTGTTTATTCCGAAAATTAATTTTCAGCATTTTCCAAAATTTGTAATATATGATTGTTTTTTGTAGGTATGTTTATACGAAGTACGGTTATCTACATAATTACTACAGATACATATATACAGATTACATTAGTAATTATTTAGTATTTATCTTTAAACTCTGTCATCCTCCTTTATGACTAGTAAGCGTTGCTTCTGCTCTTTGATTTTTTCGCTAATGTGGAGTAAGATGAGCTCTCTTTTATGGACACTCACAACCATGAGACAATAAATCTTTAAAGAGATGACGAACATGTCCCGAATGGCTGACAGAAGTCCATAGCCCACGCCAACCATCCCAACAACAAAACTGCCAAATGTAAATATGAGCGAAATGACTTGTAGCACTGCCCACACTTGTAGCTTTCGTACGCTTTCCTGAAAATAATGTTTTTAGTAACCTTACTGTTTTAGGTCTTTTGGAGAATGTTATCAATATAATTAATCTTTAAATGCTCACCTGTTTGACCCCCACAATTAAAATGATCCCAGCAACCAATCCAACGACACCTGTAATGATTAGCATGTACAAATCAGCGCTTATTAAAATGGGCGGCTGCGACTGATCCTCATCTGTGCTATTACTGCTGTTGTTACTGTTATTACTTGGGCTGGCTGAAAATATAAAAATATAAACAAATTAGACACAGTTTAACATTACATAATATCGTCTGTGAAGAATCAAAATAACCCAAATCCATTTTTAGATCAAAACCAAATGCACTATAACTAGAACAAAACTAACATGTCATTATCATCAAAGCTTGCAAATAGAAAATTTTGCACTTTTCAAAAAAATGTATATAGAACATTTCACAAGTTTCAAAAACACGTAAATAGAACATTTTGCAATTTTCAAAACGATGTAAATAGAGCATTTTTCAAGTTTTAAAAACACATAAATAGAACATTTTCCCCTTTTCAAAAACATGTAAATAGAACATTTCGCACTTTTCAAAAACACGTAAATAGAGCGTTTTGCAAGTTTCAAAAAGATGTAAATAGAACATTTTGCAGTTTTCAAAAACATGTAAATAGAACATTTCGCACTTTAAGAAAAAATGTATATACAACATTTCAAACTTTACAAAACGATGTAAATAGAACAATTACTTACCCAAACCAAACAATACCATCTATAGTATATGTTTTTGAGATAGCTCATTTTAATTCTAGCTTAAATTGGAAATGGGTAATTTTGATTCTTCGCAGACGATATATATGTCTATACAGTGTGGGCTTTACAAATATTACAGTATTAGTAGTTGTTTTTTAAAGTATTATATAGATATAGGCTGTAAGCCTATAACCCGAATAGTACATATTTCCAAACCTTGACTGGGACTGCTGTCACTGTATGGGTCACTTGTTTTACTTGTAAAAGAAATGCAAGATACAACATAAAATACTAAAGTGATCACACTCGCTATCTGTAAAATATAAATAAATACGCATACGTTTACTCACATATTATGAACATTGTTGTTGTTGTTATAAATACCCGTAGAAAATTATGCACGAATAAGGTATCTCGTATTGTAATTTAAAAGCTATACTAATTTCATCAGATTTACGAATTATGTAATTCTTACCGTTTGAAGCCAGCCGATGACAAGCGACCAAAGTCTCGCCCCACAGCACAGAAGTTCATCGCTTTTACTGCTATTATTAGTATTTCTCCTCGGCATTTTCAATAAAGTATCTCGCCCTCAATAACAACAATTGAAGAATTTAGAATACACCTTCACATTAGCTGCAAAAAAATTCAAAATATTGTGTTTTGCCTTGTTATAAAAATTGAAATTGAATATATGGATTAAGAAGGTAAGTGTACTGCCAACTCTTATAGCTACTATTAAATTGAAATGATATGATTTATATTATTTTTAGAATTTTATATTGGTCCAAAACAAACTTATACTGCAAGAGTACCCATGTCATATCAGTACCTTTAATCACCACTAGACAACAATAATACACAGATATATTTGTTAAAATAAATAAAATATTTTATTAGTAACTTACATGGACAGGAAAAATTTATATATAGGTAATGGAAAGTTTCAGGCTGCCGTCTCTGTCTCCGTCATCTTCTTGTGTCCACAAGTAAACTATTTTTTTGTGTGATACATTATGTTTCTATGATATTCTGTAATCCAAAGTCAGTGTGTGGTGGTCTATTTCTTGACAAATGACTCATCTTTATAGTTTTATATGTAGTGGCATGAACATGTCAACATGATGTCTTGAAATAAAAATGTTCCGCTATTTGCTATTAAATACATATACATATAGATAGTTACGGATATGTACCTATTTATATGTTAAAGATATAATGTGTTTACCCCTAAATCACGAAAGTAGTGCCGCATTTAGTATTGCTTGCTGAATAAGCTAATAATTTGTTATTTTACAACGTTAATCTGTGTTTTTCTGTACTACATATGCTTCAATACAATTTCTGTACATGTCAATGTTGACAGTTTTGACATATGCTGCAATATGATGCCCAGAATATATACTTAACTACATGGGAAATACACTGACTTACAATTAGTTACAAACACAGTAGAATAAAAATAAATGCTTATTATTATTATTATTATTATTAATAATGTTAATGTTATATACATATCAAGTTATAGCTTTCAATCACTAATGACTAACAGCATAATTAAAAAAGCACATTGCATATGAATTATACAACTCGATTTAGTTTATTAAAATTAAATATACTATTATATAAGCTTTAAAAAGTTAATGAACCTGAACCTATCCCAATTCCTCCCAATTCCTAAATTCTAATAATAATTATTATGTACATAAATGGAATTTTCCATTTGACTCTCAGTAGTCAGTATAAGCATCGAACGTTATATCTACTATCAGTAGAATATAGTCGCTCACAAAAATAAAATGATTTATATCAATTATTTATGTTAATATTTTCACTTCGTATTAAACATGTGTTTTCATTCCGCTTATTTTTAATACATTTAGAACTTGGAACATTCATAATATCAATAATATGTACTGACAACAAGGATTAATTTGTTTATACAACCTGCACTAACCAAATTAAGTAAGATTTAATCAGGTACTAACATACCCTTGCACGTATATTATAAGTAATACCTTATTAGATATACAATACTTATTTATTACATAATGTCGTCTTCTATATGTATAAATGAACTTAAGATTTTTTTCCTTTTCGTGCGTAATAATTATTCAAATGTCAAATGGCTAAATGTCATAACAACTTACTGCGCGTTTCGTAACGTATAACATATGACTAAGTAAATCGTCGCCTATGAGCCTATGAAGAACCACCAAAATGACCCATATCCAGTTTTAGCTAAAAACAATATCCACTATTTACAAAAATATTGCAATATATATCTCGAAAGCATATAAATTGAACGTTTTTCACTTTAAAAAACATAAATAGAATATTTTGCACTTTTCAAAAATATGCAAATAGAACATTTTTCACTTTAAAAAATATGCAAACAGAACATTTTGGATTTTTTAAAAGCATGCAAACAGAACATTTTAAACATTTTTAAAAAGCATGTAAATAGAACATTTTGCACTTTTCAAAAACTCCTAATTAACATTTTAGCCGTGTTTCTCATTTTGTTTTTATGACATATAGCTCTTTTTAATTCTAGCATAAATTGGATATGGGTCATTTTGGTTCTTCACAGACGATATACAACAACTAGCATATGTTAAAATAAATATAAAATAATACCTATGTATACCTACATAATAAATAGTTTTGATAAATTATTATTTTTTATTATAAATTATAATGGCAATTTAATTGATTATTGTATAAAACAGGTGACGTCATTGAATGGTATTGACTTTAAGTTCTTGAATTCAGTTTTTTCCCTTATGCTTAAATACTTGTGTGTCGTTTGTATGTCACGCGGTAGTTAAGGGTTTTCACTGTCACTGCTGAAACAAGAGTTGACAGTGCCTAAATTTAAAGTGGCGTTCTCACTAGTAGTATCAGTATTAGCTATTGTTATTGGCTCGTCAACATTAGTTGTTTTGATTTCACCGGAACTATTAATTGTTTCCGCTGTTGTACTTGCATCCTCTGACCTTTGAACTTTAGGATAGTGAATGGCCAAGTGATACGGTGGCGGAGGTCCCATTTCAGCTAAAGAAATTGCTGAAAATGGACCAATAGATACTTGACCCGAGGCTGAGACCACATGGACAGGCACAGTAGATTGTGGACCAAGTCTTTCAGTTGCATCATCCGCCCCACATTCATTACAGTGTGCACGACAGAGAATGAATATGAGGGTCAGGAGGAGCGACATACCGATGAAACTTGCGATTATAATCACATTTCTGAAATTTTGGAAATGGAAATTTTTAAAATACGAAAAAAAAAGTATTTTTTTACTCACTTTACTTTCAGTGTATGTCACCTTTTAATTTTTTTTAAATTTGTTTTTAAACTTTTGTGGACTAAAAACTTACGCGATTTGAAAAGACTGATAATCCTTCGATTTGATTTCTTTATCAGTGTGCACGGATTGACCACCATCCGCGAACCTACCTTGAGCCTCACACAGTGAAAATATGCTACTACTTAATACTAGCAAGCAACAAATTAACCTATGTACTGATATAACTCGCAAATAGACATTACCTAGTTTTTTTAAATTACACATAATTTTCGTTAGTTTAGTCGCAATGAATGAACTGAACTGATGATGATGATTATCAGTAGTTTTTTAATGTCGACAATTTTGTTAAACCATATTTTGATTAAGCGTATAGGTGAGCAGTTGTTAAAAATTTTGAAACTAAAAAATCCTAATAATTATACATACACCTGAAGTTTGCAATAACTCATTAAAATTTACCTAGCCGAATATTTTAACTAGTAAGTAATTAATCAGTTACTAATTCTGTAAATAGTATATTATGTAACAGCTGATTGTCAAACATCTCCCGAATTAAAAAAAAAAACATTAATAAAGAATTATTTTCAAAATATTGCACTGCATTTAGAATTTCGTGGATATTTACACAAATTTTTTAAATAAATTGTTGGGTATTAATTCACACTACTCACTAACAGCAGCAAGGTTAACGTTATATCAGAAGCTTTAGTAATAAATTCATGGAACAGTGGTATTTAATAATACAAAAATACTACTGTTTTAATGTAGATTATTATTTTTAAGTATAGTAGCTAGCAGTAGAATTTAAGTACTAATATAACTTTTACTAGATACATAAATTTGCCTACGAATAAATTTATATCATAAATACTTTACTATTATCCTCTCCATGCTCCAGAAACCTTAATGAATAATGAATGCATTTTTTAAAAAAATATTTTAATACTTTGGTTCCAGTTTCATGTTCCAAAAATTGCCGTGTCAACGTCATTATTACCATTTTTTATATAGTATATCCACAACATAGTGTAGTGTAAGTTCAAATATTCATACATCATAATCAAACTTTTGCAGGAAATATTATTTACGTAATGTGAGTTGTGGTTGCAATAAATGAAGGAAGGCACATTTTCGATTTTCCTGTGTCTCTTATATACGGTCAACGGTAACACACAGAAATATATGGAATGTTAATAAAAAGGATGACAACCACAGCGTCAACCGCAATATCCTTTCTTTTTAAAAGTATAACGTCGGTGAAGAAGCAAAATGACCCATATCCATTTTTAGCTAAAAACAAAAACAACTATCTACAAAAATATGGTAATATTTTATGATCTTGAAAGCGTTTAAATAGAACATTTTTCACTTCCTAAAAACATGTAAATAGAACATTTTGCACCTTTTCAAAAACATGGAAATAGAACATTTTACGTTTCAAAAGCATGAAAATAGAATATTTTAAACTTTTCAAAAACATGGAAATAGAACATTTTAAACTTTTCAAAAACATGGAAATAAAACATTTTGCACGTTTCAAAAATATGGAAATAGAACATTTTAACATTTTGCACGTTTCAAAAACATGGAAATAGAAAATCACTTAACTAGCATGTAACGCATCTTTCTTATTTAATTTTTTTATGACATAGCTCATTTTGATTTTAGCTTAAATTGGATATGGGTCATTTTGACTCTTCACTCACGATAAACTAAAAACTTTATTCTGTCTATAAGTAGCGCTGTGCGATTCTTACGAGGGACACTTTTTGCCCTGTGTGAATGTATATAACATAGTTCTAAAAAATAATTTTACTAACAATTCTCTGTATTCTTTAAGGCACAGAAATAGTCTGAAAGCAGGAGTTGAATAGGCGCACAGAAATGCGTTTTAGCCACTTTATACTTTGTGATCAGTTTAAACCGACTGGTTAAGTTAAAACCGACTGAACCTTTATCTTTAGAAGGGCTTCTCGTTTTGGTTACAATATTATATAGAAAGTATCACAAACCACATTACAAATAATACAGATAATAATTTATTTTATGTTGCATCTGTTTTATAGTTCTACGATTCTAACCATGGAGCATCTAGAATATATTAGCCTATTGCGTCTACAGATATAAATTGTATAAATTCTATAATATCCAGTACTGTCAACTGTGACAATGTTACGTATTGAATATTATTTAGGTACTAATTTATATCTTTTATCTAAAGCATTATACTACGACAATACTTGTTATGACATACTATGAAAAACTACTTAATATGACACTTCTTTGTAGTATGCAGATAATGATATAATTTTCTCGTGGTTTTACTTATTGCTAAAATAAATTCGAGTGTAATTTTTAGCATTGACATTAAATAAGAAATAATTTATAAAACGATCAACTTTTAATTTATTTTACCTAACTAATTAATTCCATTTTTTCCATTCAATTATTTGTTACAAGATATTTAATCCCACTTGCTCTTAAGCTTACTTATGTGTACTATACGCACTAGTATTAAAGTAATCACATTTTAAAATAAAAATTAGGAACACTATATTATTACGAATTACACACAATAAGATTGTTGACGGATCCCTTAGGAGATGAAAAAGGTTGCTGACTGTTGCTAGGATCCATTTTGTAACCCCAGTAAATAACCGGACGATTTGTTGCGGCGCACACAGGGCAGCAGGGGCAGTTCAAACCAATTGCAATCAGTACAACGACCCCACCGATCCCTAAAAATACTCTGCATAATCAAATGGCATTTTACGTTTTAAATTCCATTTTATAAAATCTCCAAAATTATTTAGAGCTACAATGGTTATTTAATATGTGTGAAAGCGGCTATGGTTATGGTACTGGTACCGGTAAAAAAAACTTTATAAATTGGTATTGCAGTAAAAGGTGTATAGTTTGTAATGTGAGACGAGAACTTACAAAAAAATTGTCAGAGGCAGAGGTAGAGACGAATTTGGATGGAAACATTTCTTGTCAGCTTCACTCCAAAACTGTCCTTCTTGGCTACAATTATTTTGTAGATCCTTATTCTCATGTGTCAAACAAGGACGAACGAGAGCCCCAATAATTCCAAGTATTAAAAACAGAAACGTTTTTTCAAACAGAGGATTTTTCATTATTGTTAAGAAAATCAAAAGTTACTATTTTAAGTCAATAACGGAAAAAAATATTATGTAAGTACCTAGTATACCAAATCAATTTTTAGAATATGGCAAAAACACTGACTGTGAGATGGAGATTGTACTGATTTTCACAAAAGTTCATTAGGTGTGCTAAAACGCACTTTTAACTTTTTACGACTACGACACAGATTTTAGTGACTGACCAATTACTTTTGAATGGTAAAGTCAAAGTTTCGCACCACAGCACAGACTTAATGGTTCGAATTGAAATATTTTACTAGTTTTTTTTACTATAAAATTATGCCTATATTTATGTGTACATAGTATTCACTTAAATAAGACTACGGACGAGTTCATACCACTGTATTGTGTACTAATATGTATTATTTAAAAATCGTTATAGAAAGCAAAAAACCTCAAGCCGCGATAAAATTTGCAGATTAGTCAATGCCACTACACGTACATAGTCCTATGACTGTGTATAAGGTTGTCTCTACCCTTCTAATATTTAGGTAGGTACCTATATATTAGAATTAATTTTCAATTGTTTCAATTTAAAATGTTTTAGGATCGTACGTTGACATAACTTGTCTGATTGCCTATATGCTTATAGACATCTACAGTAATGAGAAAAATAATATTCACAAGGAAAATGTCCTCGCTATAGCAGTTGGAAGGAAACTGTATGCGGGGGCTAATGTCTCGGAGGGCAATATCCTCTGGGGAATATGTCTTGGAGGAAAAGGTCTGGGAGGAAAATGTCCGTATACCCACAACCAGAACCAGGGTTCGCTTCTGATGCAGGTCCAATTGAAGATTCAACGGTGGATATTTCTTGGCAATTATCAATAGTTTGCGGATCGTCCGTAAATTCTGTATTTTTAAGACAGAAAGTAAAAACAAATCATATGCGGGGTAAAAGTAATATGTAATAATAGTTGCAGTAATTTATTGTAGGCATAAAACCATCTAAAATTAACTCAAAATGGTCTTTAAATTGAGCGGTTAGTTACCATGATTTTAATAACCTTCATTTTAATTTTTTATTACTGACCGTGTGTTGTAGTTTGAGGTTCTTCACTCTTGAACTGAATCACGAAACATGCTGGTATCCCTGTGGGAAGTTGGTGATATCGATGTAGCCGGTTATATCCAGGACACGATGGGCAGCGTAAACATAATTTTATTGTTATCAGAATTGCTATAGTGAGACCCGCAAGGCTGAAATGACATTTCAATTTAGGTACTATACATTTCAGCATTATTATGTACCTATAGCATTGTAAAACAAGCACGATATCAAATTGTGATCGAAAACTTTTAAAGAAATAATATGTAAACATTAAAAGTATGCAATAAGTTAATCCGAAAAATATTTTGTAGTTTTAAACTCACACAACATAAACTATGTGTGTCTCCGTAATTGGAATAGAGCAATGCTCTCTGTTTTTCTCCCACGTCTGGAAGCCACAAGGAATTTTAAAATCTGAATTATTGTATGCTAAACTTTTGGAAATACAATTATTATAAAAAATAGCTGACACAACTAAATTGAAAGGGTGGGTAGTTAACAGCATTTTTGAGAAGGGTCTTGCCGCCGCCGTCATTTTAAAAATATTTAACTTATGTATTAGCAACTTAGTAACTACTGAGTAGCGCTACACTAAAAATGCGTCAAACAACAGATGACTTTTATTTCATTTAATAAAGCTATAGTTTTGCATCGTAATCGTGACTACTATTGTGATTGCCAAGTTATTCTGATATGAGAAAAGGTGGCGGAAATAAATAAAAGTTACCTATTTACTTTCAACATATACTTCTTCAGAAATGCATAAATATTTCTATTCCATGAAAATTATACAATGATATAAATATACTATTACGTGATACAAAACTTCATAGAAACACTCTCGCGCTGCCCCTCGATAATGTCATATAATGTGGAACTAATAACATTTCAGCGAAATATACTTTGGCAAAGTGCCTATTCCACTCGCACGAATCTCAAATTGCAACAGCATTAATTAATACTATTGAAGAATATGAAGAATGAAATATTGTAGTACAGCAGCACTATATTGTTAAAATTTTGAAGTAAAATGCCCGGGTCTCAAAAACAAACGATTTTTGTAGGTGAATCAATTTAGCTTAACCAAATATTTAATAATAATACGTTTAAAGTGAAATAATTCAAGCAACCGTTTAAAATTAGATATCGTCTGTGAAGGACCAAAATGACCCATATCCATTTTTAGCTAAAACCAATATCCACTATTTACAAAACTATTGCACAATATATCTCTTATGCATTTAAATGGAACATTTTTCACTTAAAAAAACATAAATAGAATATTTAGCGATTTTCAAAAATATGTAAATAGAGCATTTTGCACTTTTCAAAAATATGTAAACACAAAATGTTGCACCTTTTCAAAAACATGGAATTAGAACATTTTGCACCTTTTCAAAAACATGAAAATAGAACATTTTACGCTTT
>JAQFZE010004893.1:0-10763 GCA_034695245.1 Dicyrtomina saundersi | reverse complement strand
AGTAAATAATCAGAAATATTATATCCACGGTATACGCAAGCCTCGTTGCATTCGTCGCAATACTTTGCTACTGTTAAGTCCTCTGCAGAAACTGGGCTAATTATATCTGCATGTATATCTATCTCGTCTATTATTCTATCAACTAAGGCGTCGTCGGTCACTCTATTAACTAATAAATATTCTGTTAATTGCCCTTTAATACAAGAATCACAGTATCTTCACTGTAAATACGTATACCAAACAAATGAGATATGTTCAAAATTGTGAAAAGCAAAGCTAATATCGGGATGTTTAGGATTAGTAGTTCGTCGCCAAGTAAATATATTCTCAGATACTTCTTCAGTGTCGGATAATTCTAATTCCTCGTCTGCCTCTAAATTTGGTAAAATTAAGCCAACTACCTCTTTACAGGAGATGCTACTCGTTGGTGTTATAAACACATAATGATACTGAATGTTAATGAGGCCTGGATTTTATATCGAAATCATATCATGTACCAGTGTGTATTCCATGGTATTCTTTGTGCAATTAATTATAATCTATTTTTATGAGTTTTAATCGTAATGCAATTCATTATAATCGTTTGCAATTTTATTTTATTGTTTTCAATTTAATTTCATTGTTTGCAATTTAATTTTATTGTTTGAATCAAACAAATTTTTTTTTCGAGTTGCTACTAATAATTCTGATTTTTTAACTTTTTAGTTTTTGACATTTTTTTAAATCTGACTTTATATTATAAAACACCGTATCAGACTTGGGTAGAATAACTAGTTTCAAAAAAATCAAAGAACTTTTAATTTTTCTAGTTACTTTTTTGAAATTAATTTATTACCAAGTTTAGTACCAATTTGACTTTGCTATACTAATTTTGAAAGCATAATTTAAAGCTGAAGCAAATCCTGCGAACCGGTAGCATTGCAACGTCGTTGACCTCAGCTCTCTAGGACATCTATCAACAGAGATACAACGTGTACTACATACCCGGACCCTACACTCCCCACCCACAATGCATATATCTTGCATAGAGATAGTTACAGTACGTATACATATATATATATAGTGACGTCACGAGAATACAGCTCAATCCTTAGTGCTTGGTCTAACCCAACTATTGGGTTACAACTACTACGACGACGACGACTTATGTATGTACATGCATAACAAATATGCATTCAAACATATTTCCAATGAATGTACATGTGTGTCGTTGTCGTCGTAGTCGTCGTAACCCAATAGTTGGGTTAGACCAGGTGCATCATATTTAACCTCCTGGCGACAATACCATCCTATAAAAGAATTGAAAAGCTAAACACAAATTATATAAAATACACACACGTGGTTTACTGGTGCTTCTGGGCCGTACAATTGGTGACTACCGCATTAAAGAATCAAAAGCGTCGTTTCTCTTTTTTAAGAATTTTGCGCCCTACTATTTAAAAAAAATAACGCAGTCCCCAAAGCCTATAACATCATTTAACATGTACTTGACTCCCTTACTCATCTCGATTCTACTTCAACCTCCTCATCTTAACTTTTAGCTCCACCAATAATTGATTCTGAAAATTCAAGTCTCCATATCTCTGACAGTGATAACTATACAGTAGAACCAGAACAAACAGAAAAAAATACTAACTAACACGAAGAAGAAGAACAAGTTTCATTCATCAACAACATGGCTTCATAAAATCTACTCCCAAAATTATCTCTTACAGCTGACCCCTAAAACTATATTGAATTACTGACATAGCTATCTCCTTTTGCTATCTAAGAAAAGGTTCTAAAAAAAACAAAATTTAGCCTTAGGTCTAGATACTACGACAGTACGATATCGGTCATCTCTACACCGTGCTATTATTGACGACACATCCACTTTGGAATCTCTTGCTAACATATTACTACGTCAATTCGATACTCATTGTAGCATGACTAGACAGGATACACTCACAGCAGTGCAAAACCTAGCGAGTTTGCTTTATCATTTTTAATAATGATACGTTATCATTAAAAAGAACATCTCAGGACATTAGACGATAAAACCAAATTCAACAACGCCATAGATAAATTTTAAATCCCCATAATTAATTTCATCAAAGCTCAACCCTTTTGAGCAACATAGTATGCTCTCACACTCAACATGAAAATTTATAAAGAAAGCTCCAGTTCATTTCCACATATGTTTACACCAACCCCAGTAATCAAGATCAAAATACATAATAATAATAAGAGGGATGTAAGCCTGCTCATGCATTATATGAGCCAACTCGCCGTCAAAATAAATTAAATCAAGCCTCAACACAGAAACAACAACAATAATCAAGGTCAAAACAATCAACGTTGAAGTGGGTATAATCAAAATTAAAATAATCGCAACAACAGCTACCATAAAAATAACAGAAACAACAGCAGTAGACGACCTCCACCACGCACTCCCTAATGCTATAACTGCCAACGATTTGGTTATATTGAACTCGAATGCCGACAACCAGGTGGTGGAGCACATTTTCCTTTACATCAACCTCTTTATTGTACATATAAGAGTAAGTGCATCTTATGTTGCACAGAGCCGTTAAGCTAAATAAATTTGATTACTGGAATGTCGGTGCTCGTTTTTTAATCAACTGCTTTAAGATGTTCTTTCAAATGGTAATGTTTTATAATGTGAAATTATGATAATGTCTTGTTAGGTGTCTGTACTGCAGCAAGTGTGTTTTGACAAGTCATACCATGTGGGGTAGAAAATTCACGCAGAACAATTTCAACTAAGGATTCAAATGTAGAGGTGTCATTGATGGCGGCTTGGTGAAAATATGACCTGTATCGCTGTTGTGGTGTGTATGACGTTTTTAAAGGGCTTCGTCTTAAATGGCAGATACAGGTAACCATGTTTTTATGAAATCAAAATAACTGGGGATTAGTAGAGAGATAATTTAGGAAGCAAATTATAAAAAGCCATTGTGTAGATGGGTAGTAATTGTTGCTTGTCCTCGTCTTTTTCTTCGTCGTACAATGTTTCTTGTTTGGGTTCTGGTGTTTGAAGTTTTTTGTGTTGCTTGTCCAGTTCAGTTGTGTCGGTTCTGAAGTAAGAGATATAGAGACTTAAGGTTAGAGTTGGTTCAAGCAGAATGAATTTATATGTTAGGTTGGGGAGGACGAGGCACTAGAATTGGGAGGAGTCAAGAAGTAAAGTTTGAGGAATGTCAGAATTTGTTTTTACTACGTAGTTTGTTTCCAATAGTAGGTTACAAAATTTAAAAAAACAAGAAGCTACGTTTTTGATCTTTTTTGAGGTGAGTCATTACTTTTGCATTTTAGGAGGACTAATAAATCACATGTAAGTTTGTTATACAAAGTGTTCATTGGTAGAAAACTTAGTAGTATGGTGAGATTGTTGCCAGTATGAGGTGAATTAAAAATCACTTTAAACTGATTCTTATTTAAGACTATTTAAAAATTGTTTGCATTAATCATATTGAGTTGGGCCTGAAGCTGTTGCAATTTTTTAATGTATGTGACTGAAGATAAAAACTGTTGCAAAAACTGTTGTAAAAATTGCAAATAAAATTTCAAATAACCTTCTTGCGGAAAAAAACATTTTTTTAGTATACTGCAACAACAGATGCGGGAATTCTGTGTATTGGTATAGAGCAGCAACTTATAAGGCATATGGAAAATAATTTCTACATTGTGCGTCGCCTAATTGTTAGTATATATCCGTACTCGAGCATTGCTCGACCTCTCTCTTATTCCATTTTTATACATGTACATTAGTACTATTATATTGTTGATACTTCTACAGATTATTTCAATTGCTACTTAATTCAAAGTTGAAATTAATAGTAAAAATCAGAATGTAAAGTATTTAAGTAAAGACTTCAGCAATGTGGCCATCAGAGCTAAGGTCGCTTGAACGCAGTAGGTACGTTATGTAAATGAATAGCCTATGGCTTATATAAATGCATACAGCTGTTTACGAAACACGAATGAAAAAACGTAATTAGGAATGTGAATGTACAAGTGTAGAGTACGCATATTGATGAGCGTACGGACAACAATAAGAGTAGCATAGAGATGCAAAAATATGTATCGTGTATGTAATGAGCGCGAAGATATGTACGTTCACAAGACTGGAGTAGTGTGTAGGGGTTTTACGGGTGGGTGCTTGTTTACAAATTAACTACGCTATTGAAAACTCAGATCTTGGCTGATTTTATAAAATTCATGATTTATATGAGAGTTGCTTTCAAAAGCGTTATTTATACTTCTTTCTGAACACATTATTTTAATATATACGTGGTACTTAATGTTAGTTTTAAATATTATTACGATTATAAAAGCCAGCAATAGAAGAAACTGTAGTGATATTAAAAGTGTTTACAAATAATAAAACTTCAAGTAAATAAAATCTGTAAGAAGAAAAAAGATGCCAAAAGTAACATACCGTAGGGATACACCACAAAGTTAGTTTTCCAATTTAGGGCAATGACGGACACGTGAGTTGGCCGCGCATGCGTTTAATATACACCTATGACAATATACACAATTTTAAATTTCAGCATATTAAATAAATTTTCAAATTCTCCTTGGTTAGACCCCGCAACTTATGAAACACTTAACCACATTACACATACATGTTTCAAGCCAACAACATGCATATGAGTATAACGTGATAAAGTGTTCATAAGTTGCAGTTTCTAACCAAGGAGGAATTGAAAACTTATTTAATATGCTGCAATGTTAAAATGTGTATATTGTTATTGTTATAGATGGTCATTAAACGCATGCGCGGGCAACTCACCTGTCCTTAATGCCTCTGAATGCACTTAGTTAAAAAACTATATTTTTGGTGTACCTTTTCAGTTGGCAGCATGTCACGTTCCCTTCAAGATCTCCTTATCTGGCATTTTTATTGTATTTAACATCCCTATAAAATGAAACGAAGAAAGCCACTGTACTTCTAGATACTATCTATCGTATGGTGGTTACGATAGTTGTCAGAAGTTAGATTGCAGCAAACGTCTGTTTATAATGAGGCAACAATTTTAAAAACTAAAGTCAAACAAATATTTAAATACAGGTGTTCTGGCAATATAAATGGAACTGAACATATGGTTTTACTGAGGCTCTATAAATAATATTGAATAATACTAGTTAAATAATAACACGCTAAGTGAGTTCTATCCTCATAAATAGCACTGATGTACTGTTTTTCCTCTATTAGTATGCAGGTCTCTAATTGTACGAGGGGTGTAACCGCCTCAGCTGAATAGTACGCAGATCTATTTAACACATTATTAAATGGCAGTGTGAGGGTATTTTTTAATGCGCAGGTCTCTAGCTATACGCAGAGGGTCATAGCTCGAGCTTGAATAGTACGCGAAGCGTACTATTCGAGGAAATACGGTACTTACAAACTGCAGGTATGCTGTAACTGTTAACCAAATGCTATGCACAATAATCGATGTAAAAGAATATCCTCTGCGCCAATCACATATTTATCGTAGTTCCGCTTAAATAATATAAATGGTTTTGAATTGGTACAGTAAATTTCAATTCTCTTTAATAATGGAAAAGCGTAGAAAACAGAATGTGAAAAGCACAAATTGTTCAATGTCACTATGACCAATAACAAGATTGGATTCGCAATAAGTAAGCAAAATATTCATTGTTTTTTGTGTAGGTGTTTTGTTTTAAAAACAGATATCATTTTCCTAGGTAAAAACAAAAAGGACGTATTTAATAATAAATTATATTTATACATTACTTACATTACGCTCAAAAACTACATTACCTAGTACATAAAATAAAGATGGGTTTCTTTGTTTTTTATTTAAGATGTATTGTAAATGCACATAATATAGTGATACTGCAAATCATAGCTATACTTGTCTTGTATATTGAATAATGAATAAATTAGTTCAAATAGGTATCTAATTAAATTAGGAATAATGTGTCCTTAGTCGTAGACGTTTGTTAATATATTTCTAAGTTTTAGAATCCTCAAAAATAAATTTTTTTATAGTACGTAATTTACAAAATCCAAAATGTGTTTAAACATCACACTTGTTTGTCATTTTATTTCTACCGCCTAGCTTTAATGTATACTTCAATCAAATAGCAAATTAATGAAATACACCAAATTTGGCATTTAGTAAATAATTGTAGCATTCTTGAAAAATAAATATATATTTATTCCTCTATAGCTCAGTGTTTGAATTGGAACGTTTCCGACAAGTGGTTTTTAAAAAGAAAAATGAAAAATATTAATATCTGTATACTTAGTAAAACCTTTATTTTGTCCTCATATTGCACCAAATTATGATGAAAACATAACCCAGTCGGCAATAAAATTTAAATGAAATAATTTTCACTGCCAATACGTATATGCCAGTATGTGTGTTTCCAAGCAAAAAAAGCACTAAAGACAAGGATGTTTAACCCATTTTAGAAATTTCTTTTACCATTGCATATCGTCGGCAAAGAATCAAGTTTGATAATCTCCATTTCCAGCTAGAATCATTTATGATCTTCTCAATTCTTGACTACAAGCATTTCTGATTTTCTCCATCTTTCATAAAATATGGTTAATGTGATACGTGTTATGTTAACGATTATTTAAGAGTTTAATCATTCGAAACTGAGTACGTTTGGAATCATCCATAAATGACGTCATTAACATACATATCTATTTTAAATCTCTATGACCCTCCTGTCTTCAGCTAATTCGCTGCGTAAATGGCTACCTTTACAATGCGATACCATCAATATCCATGTAGGCTGCTCACAATCACAATTAGTAATGAAAATGAAACTCGAAGGTTCACCACCCGCGTCAAAGGTCTCACTTTCGATGTCCCCCCTATAAAAATCCTCCTTCTTACTTTCTAAAAACTGTCCACCTACATTTTACCCTACCCTCTTTTTTAAATTCTGTCCCCTCTTTATTGCCCTCTTTCCCCTACATTCTACTAAATTACCCTACCCTCTTTTTTAAACACTGTACGCTCTTTATTTACCCTACATTTCGTACATTTTCCAAAATTTTCATACTTTACAGCTATTTTTCCCTAAACAAGATCCTAAAGTTAATTCATACATGAAGCCTCAGGCGTTAACGCTTCATCAAGCTCTTTAGTAAGTACATTTCTGCATAAAAATAACGTAGTAAAATAATTCGCGGAAACTTCTTAAAATGGGAAATACTCTTTATAAGGGTTCCTGCCTGTCAGGAATACGCAAAATCAAAAATAGAAGAAATCAATCATAACCGTTCTAGAGAAATTATATATATTTCATCCGTCCAAACCCTACATTTTTCCCCCTCTTTATTTTGTGTTTCGCCACCCTACAACCCCTCTTTTTTTCTTTTAAATATTGTTGCCCTCTATTTTTCTTACCCTAAATTTTTGAATTCAACCCAAAAACCCAACTTATTGCCCTCTTTGTGTACCCTCGTTGTTTAGAGGGTGGGACCTTTGACCCGCGTTGTATCAGAGACACTTAATGTTAAATCATACCAGAACCTGGCGTTCTACTAGAGACCAACGTTGTATTGGAGGATTTACGGTACTTAAAACTATTGCATCTCATTAATGCGTGTGCTTATAGAGGTTGTTTTCATTGAAAATGTAGTTCTAACGCCTTAATTTTTAATTGATCATGCGGTAGTTGATTTCATACATGTATAAAACTCATAGTTGAGTAATTGTTGAAGGTTTCAAACATTTAAGGGGTCGCCCATACATGACGTCATGGGTATGGTCGTATGGCCAATCAGCGTAACTTGGATATTAATAGTATAGCATGGTAAAGATAGCTATTTACGCAACGGGCTAGCTGATGACAGGAGGGTCATAGAGACTTAAAATGAAGATATTGTAATGACGTCATTTATGGATGAACCCAAACGTACACAGTTTCGAAGTAATAAACTCTTAACTATTCATAAACATATCACATTAGCCGTATTTTATGAAAGATGGAATTGATCAGAATTGCTTTTGGTCCAGAACGTAGATGATCATAATTGATTTTTCGTCGACGATATATCTTTATAATGGTTTTGTCAGCATACAAAAGTGGAAGCAACATCGACGCTCACATAAGCATTAAACGTGTAGTCTTTTCGATGGAAAACACATAAATACTAATATGCAATTATTGTTTAAGAAAGAAGCAACCCCTCGAAGCATACCCTTCAAAATATCATGGTAAAACTGGCGATGCTACTACACGCAGGAACTTCATACATATCTAACAAGTAAATAGGTAGAAAAAATTAATATACTAACAACTATATGACTTCATGGAAAGAGTCCAGCGAACTACATATGGAGATATGTTTCTTTATAGCATTCAATGCACATCCCTGATTCCATGACAAAATGCGGCTAAACTACTGCGAGGAGGGACGATAGCTAACATGAGAAAACAAGTTTTTCATCCAAAGCCTAAAGGATTACACAGCAGTTGCAACTGGACCACTTTTCACTCCTGGGTATATTATAGATTGAATTAGGAAGATCATATTATCACTTGACTCTGTTTAAGTTGCGACATAGATACTCTGGCTCTGCAGCCTGCAGTCGCAGTGCAGTCGCAGTTGCAGTCCTGCAGAGCCAGACTTAGAATTATACGTTTAAATCGTATTTATCTGCAGTTGGAAACATTTTAATATTGAGTTAATTGTCAAAATTTAAAAATTTAAATTCTTTTACGCTTTTAGTGGCATTGGAATTCAATCACAAGTTTACATTCAGTTTTTTAAAAGTTTAAGCATTATAAGAAGTGTTTCTCATCAAGCTGTATATTCTACTTAATTTATTGGAAAAATAACGATCCCCGCGGTTTCCTTGAAGATAAGAAAAATATGTATATGCTGTAACTTTAATTTAAATTCATAACGTCAACCGGGACTGGAAAACGAAAAATATGGAATGTTCGTGGCTAATTCTGAATCCAGGAAGTACTTAAGGCAAGTACACATATAATAAATAACACTTTTAGCTATGGTTTTGGAAAATGTCCTATCCAGATAGTAAAATATCAAGACATACATATAGTGTTTTTACAGTATAGTAGATGCATAAAAGCCATTTATAAAAACGAAACTTTATTATTACAATTCGTTTATAGCAGCATTAATTCAGAATTTTGCAGTGTGAATCAATACATTTCCTGACTACTGTTTAGATGTGCATACATATTATAGAACTATCGAGCGAGAGTAAGCTCACGTTGTATTTCGTATAAATACTAAAGTAAAACATTGATATATCATATTACTTTATTTTAGAATTTTCAATAATTACGAGAATTAAAATGATTTTGTTGCCGGGAATTTATTTCCTTTAACTCTGACAACGAAAAAACTGACGGTTCACTTTTCCTTATTCCAGTAATATAATATTTACAATTTGCACCTACATATATTTTTCAAAATACATATAAACATACATCCATCAAACCCAGAGTCTCTTAAGGTAGAATTTGGAGCATACGAAAAAGCAATTTAAAATTAATAACTAAAATATATTTTTCAGTGAAGGAACAATCTCTATTTCCTGCCAGTAGCAAAATGGAATATCTCCAGCTTGCTCTAAAAGCAAATCTGACTACTTCCACATTGTCACAAGCTTACAAAAAAAGGAGGTGAAACTGCATTAATTTGCAAATTTTTGTGTAAGTAGGGGCATTGTTAGCAATGGCCCATAAACTATGCCACCCAAATTATCAATTACTTAGGATCCGTCTACTCTCGTGTCATCACTGTAACATTACTTAAACGGCTACGTTTAATATGTATTGTAGTCAGTAGTATAGATTTATTGCATATTCGGGCCAAAGCCCACACACAAATCAGATTATTTGTTTACATTCTGGATTATATTCGTTTAGTAAATTTTAATATGTACTGCATGACATCAATATCCAACCATACCCAATTATCCACTGATGACATCTTTTACAGACGATCGCTAAACAATGCGTTTAATAACATACGAAACTTGCAACTTTATACAGTTTTATAGTCTTTACTTTTTTGTGTTGTGAATAATGGAGATTTTTTTTAGCATGAAATAGATATAGTCATCGTGGACTTAAAGTAGATGCTATAAGCTTTCATCGAAAAGCTTTTCCCGTTCCCGTTTGTGCGTGCCCTGCCGAATATGTAAATTGAAGTATCACGTGTGACCATGATAATTTGCTGGAATATTTAAGATAACAAATGTGTCGCAAAACTGGAAATCAAAGGTTTCCACTGTAGGTCTGGAGAGTGCATTAGGAATTCTTATCGCAAAAAAAGCATATGTTATGGAATACGTGATTGCAAGGACGGATCTGATGAAGAAGACTGTGAGTTTGAGTTTGAGCTCAACACTAAAGGCTAAAGAATATACAAATCGTCGTTGAAGACTCAAAATTACATATATATAATTTAAGCTACAATCAGAATGACCTGTATGTCATAAAACCAAACTAAGAAACTTGCGCAAAATGTTAATTAGGAGTTTTTGAAAATTTCAAACTGTTCTATTTAAACGCTTTCAAGACATATTTCAATATTTTTGTGGATAGTGGACTTGTGGATATTGATTTTAGCTACAAATGGATATGGGTCATTTAGGTTCTTCACAGACGACATGTAGTGGAATGAATGAGTATTAATTCCTATTTGTTTCTACAGCAGGGGTCTTCACTAATTTTTCTACGCGTGCAACTTTAATTTTTTGAAGAAGAGTCGCGTGCGACCTGTAATTTAC
>JAQFZE010004892.1:0-10766 GCA_034695245.1 Dicyrtomina saundersi | reverse complement strand
AGCCGGAGCCGGAGCTGGGGAAGGGTGGTAGAATTTCTGACTTTTATGCCCAAGTAGAATCTAGAAAGTACAAAAGTACACGAGTAAAGACAAACAGAGTCAGAGTCCGGATGTATTGTTGACTCTTGTGGGATTTCCTAGTTACAAAACAAGAGGATGGGTTTGGAGGGAAACGTAAAAATGATTCTTAAATCCCTTAAAGTGTAGATAAATATAGATATCCCCATAGAGTACAAGTACAAAAAAAAATTATATACGTAGTACCAGGATGTTACTTGTTCTCTCTTTTGGTATCTCAACTTGTCCGTTTCGTGGCTTGGAATGTACAACGACAACGACATAGTAGCTCGATTTTTCTTTCCTCTTCCTTGGAACGTTGGAACTCCAAGTCCGCTAAAGCCCAACTGGTTTTTTTTTATTTTTTGACTGTTCCTGTTTCTGCTCTTTTTTAATTTCTTTTTAAAAATACATATGAAACGAACTCTGCTTGCTTCCTCACATTTGTATGGACGATGTAATATGTCCCGTGTAGAGCAATAGAGCATGATATATTCTTACAGTAGTTGCATTTATTTAAATCCCATTTGGCGAAGATAAAAATAGAGGAAGAGGAGGGGCGGCATATAAAAACGATTCTAGTTTTTTTAGCTGGGCTAACAGATGTGTCAAATATGTGAAAATGGGGCTATGTTGGAGAGCAAAATTACATTTTATATGTGTGTTACTGCCCATTTCCATTTGCATACTCAAAGTTAATGAAGTTTCTTCCCTGGACGGGAAAAGACATATGTCTCCCCATTCCCTGCCACACACTCGCACTACCCCAATCCACGTATGCAAGTATTACATGGGAACAGACCTCGTTGGGTTAGGAGAAAGTTGACGAGTTATGACAATTGGGCTGATTGCCCTCTTACGCTTCTACTAACATGCATACTTACAGACCACATGAATCATGATAAACATATTTTCATCTTACTTTTCACTCCCGTATTTATTGGATAAAGCTGTATTTATAATTGAAAGTAACAGCTTTTTGGGTTTTGGTTCATATTCTTCATCATATTCTTTTAACTTTGACAGTGCACAACTTATGTGTGGTGCCACTGAATAATTTAATTAGATGACAAGCCTGATGGATCCCAACTTTTTTAATGCTTTTATTCAATCAGAAATTATATATATATCGTCTGTGAAGAACCAAAATGACCCATATCCAATTTAAGTTAGAATCAAAATGAGCTAAGTCATAAAAACAAAATGAGAAACATGCGTCAAATGTTAATTAGAAGTTTTTGAAAAACGTAAAATGTCCTATTTACATGTATTTGAAAAACTTAAAATGTCCTATTTGCATGTATTTAAAAAACGTAAAATGTCCTATTGTATTTGAAAAGGTGCAAAATACTCCATTTACATGTTTTTGAAAAGTTCAAAATGTTCAATTTTCATGTTTTTGAAAATTGTAAAATGTTCTATTAGCATGTTTTTGAAAAGGTGCAAAATGTTCTAATTCCATGTTTTTGAAATGGTACAAAATGTTTTAATTCCATATTTTTGAAAAGTGCAAAATGTTCTATTTAAATGCTCTCAAGACATATTTGAATATTTTTGTAGATAGTTGATATTGTTTTTAGCTAAAAATGGATATGGGTTATTTTGGTTCTTCACAGACGATAAATACATGTAGGTCCTCATCTACTCCTCCTCCCAACCCTTTACAAGAATTTTGACTGACAGCTATAGCTGATGTTAATGGTGCTAATGGCATTTATGCTTTAAAGAAAGGGAAGGGGAAGAATGAAGATTTCAAAGAGCGAAATCAACCCATTATTATCATCCTCATTGTGTTTTTGAGTGGGAGTGACGGTGCTCCTCCTGGATGGACGTTTATGATAGAAATAGAAAGTACCTCCAATCTCATCGTTTTTATTTGACTCCTCCAGAACACAACATGCCAAGGAAAGTCAAATGAATTCATAACATGGAGAGAAAAATGTCATTGCCATCAATGCTATATTTGTACGTCGGTGCGGTGGTAATATTCCTGACAAGATCCAGGGCGAACGCGGAAACGGAACTTATCAAGACCAAGAAACCTACGTAGATACAAAATGAGGAAGAAAAAGAGAAATTACATCTTTGTGACAGAGTCGTCCGAAGTGCCGTGCAATGTATAGATACAGAGAATTCAGAATTCAGAGGCGAGGGTGAAAGTGGGAGAGAGAGAGAGCAGGAGGAAGAGTACCTTATCTTGTTCAAAGACGTGTAGTAAGTAGACAACGACGAGGACGACCGTTGTTACGAGTGAGGAAAAACTTTTCTTTTAGCTCACTCTTAATTCTGTCTTGAGAGTCGTCTTTTTATTATTATGCAGATTTATATCACATCCCAAACTCAACTTTTGCATTGTCTTAATTTTTACACGCGACAAAACTTTCGTCCCGGGAGAAATTTCCACGGGACATTTATACTCTAGTTTACATATCCCCATATCATACCCAAGAAAAGTCAGCTTAGTACAAATACTATTATACATTACAGACACTAGCATATTTCCCAGTCGGTCATAGTAGTCGAACAAGTCTTAAAAAGTCCTTTTTTCTGTATGTACAAAGCAAGTTTGAATTTGAATGGTACTACATCCCAATCCCCAGCACCAGTACCATACTCCCACCCTTCATATTATTCTTACTACGACTCCTGCCTTAAACACACACATAGGCATCATTTATGCATTATGGTGAATGAGGTATAGACTCGAGTCTTACTCTACAGCTCCGGTTCCAGTTCCAGAGCTAAGATTTGAACAAAGTAGTAGTTGATAGACTTTCACATTCTGTCACATGAATGTCCCTACATATGTAAGTACACATCAAGTGCTGGGAAACTAATTGACTAGGTAGGTAAGTTTTCAAAAGTACACATAGTCCACTGAGCAGTGGCACTTTCATTTAGAATTTAAACAGGTCTCGAGTGAACACTGAGAAAGGAGGGTAGGGGGAAAGATAAAGTCGGAGCATTGGAGAGTGTGTATCTGTGTACAGGCACAAGTACTAGGAAACGATGAAAGTTAGCTCCCTTTCTCTTTCACCCCAGTCATGATGCATTGCATAGCATTAGACTACACATTATTTGCTATTCTCTTCCGTCCGCCGACTTCTTTATCATGTTATGTTAAGGATTATGTTCCGTTCTATTACTTTCATCGTACATTACAACGTATTACTTTTAGATAGTTACTAAGGCTACATTATGACTCTGCGGCTCCTTCCATTCTACTACTACTTACGTAACTAATACTAATGCAGCTTAGAGCTGGAACTCGGACTGGTGACTGGAGTCGGCAATATTATTACTATACTCTAGTGTACTATACGTCCCAAGTAAATAATTTCTACAGTAAAAGTGTACACAAATCTATTCTTTGCTCTCTGCCTCGTCCACGTTTCACTGTGGACCAAGACGCGGAGACTTTCACCCGTTCAAATGACTTCACACACCATGTAAACCCATTCAGTGAGGACAAGATGACAAGGAAAAACTCATTGGTGGCCGTAGTTGCGTTGTCATTTCTTATTCTTGTTTTCTCCCTCGTGACTTGATTCCTTCCTACAAAATTACAACCTACAACTTTCTCCTTTCCTATAGCACAAATACAAGCTTCCTGACTATCCAGACTAGATCTTCCCTTTTAGAGTCATCATGACAAGAATCTAAGGCTCACAAATTATGTATTTAGATGATACACTGCATAGTATCTCCTATATATACTTTTTGATATTGTGATGCGGATCTTTTCACTTTTGTTCACCATCCAGTAGCTCACAGCGCTGGATACAGGATGGTTCAAACCATCACTTTAATTTATTATACGTTGTAATTTACTGGAATTTGTTTTTGCAAAATATATGCAAAGCAAATTACTTCCTTGTGAATATCAGAACCTCTTGACTTAAAACTTTACTGGCCACCATTACTGACTATGGCTTTTGGGTGAAGCCTATCCATTCTGGCTATTTACAATTAAATTAGATACGTTTTATATTTAAATAGGGGAATTGTAGAGGTTGAGTTGAGTTGTAGCTGGAAACAATGTAATTCAGAGATGTCGGCTGGAGAAAGTTGGAGGAGAAAATAGCGAGGAAAAACCCGTTGGTCGTGGACTTGGAGCATTGAGCGAAGGAGCACATAATGACATGATTGAAAAATTTCTAAATAAAGAATGCGCTATTCTTCTGTGAAGATTGTCATCTACGGAGAGCGTAATCCAAGTACATAATAGGGATGGGAGGGATGAACGAGAAAGAGAGAGAAAGAGAGAAAGAAAGAAATGTCTGGAAAGTCTTTTGTGTTCTTTGGTGGCAGATGGAAAGTTAATGAATGTATGGGATGAGGATTAGTGTGGAATCAGCTTACAAACCCTTATCGAATGTCAATCGATGTTGGATACTTGACTATTTTGCTCTCTCTCCTCCTTCTGATTACACACACTTTTCCTATTATTACGAGGCGCGGTGTGTAAGAGTGACTCCATACATGTACATGTAGTAGATCATGTTCCAGCCGCCCCGCACTGGCACTGAAATCGACGTCATACCTAGGACCTAGATCGTGAGTGAGTACATTGGGCTTTATGAATGGTGTGTTGGTCGTACTCGTTCGTAGTAAGTAATAATGCTCGGAGGCTTAACTCCTTGTTGGACGCAGTTCTTCATCTTCATTGTTTCAAGGATTCTCCTCGTCACTTGAAAAAAAATATAAAATTGCTCTCCACCAATCCTACACTTCATTTGGAACGTATAACGTTCTTGTTTTCCGGGAGCTATTTACTATTGATATCTTCATGTTCATGCCAAATTCACTCCAGGCTCTCCTGTAAGTAATTATAATCCCAAACTGTAGCAGTTAAACCCTTTTTTCTATCAGTTCAGTAAATATAGGAGCACAGGACTACTATCTTGTTAGTTAGGAAGATGGAATACGAGCTTTTGGTATTATTTTTTGGAATTGCAGGCGCAATTTAGTTCACTGACTTACACATAATTTAATCTCGTCAATGTGGACACTACTTTTGACGGCTTGCTCCTGTCTATACAAAAGTAATATGGAAAACAAAACCATGGGAAGAACGTATGATACAAAATTATAGAATCGCGAGGATGCAGTAGTTGACATTGATATTAGTGTAAAACAAGTGTTGTGTTGACGATGGGAAGTGTAGAGAAAGCTGCTTAGAAAGGGGGAAGGGATGAGAAAGTGAATACTCGTACGATTAGTGTTGAGAAAGGAATGTGAAAGTCAGTTGTGTAGAAAAGTTTTTATAGTCAATATAAACAACAGATTGAGAAAAAAAAATAAAAGTTTAACGGGGCCCTAGCTCCAATCACCTTAGTAGCTAATCGCTACATATATACACATACATAAAGGCGTAGCTCGACGTTTCCTCCTGTTCTTCTGCCACTATAGTATCTCTTGGAACTAGGAGTTAGGAAGGCAACACAGAAGAGCATCGAGCACTAGTTTGAGTTGGAATTGGAATTCCAGTTTGTTCATGTTTATCCACATGCATTGTGTCGGGAGAGGATCACTTTCCCTCGGTGCGGACTCAGCACTGAGAATAAAAGTAGTGAGTATAGCTGTGTATGGAGGGGATATTGATGCACCTCCCTATCTACATTCTACATCTGAAGATGAACTATATGAAAATTTATAGATAAAAGAAGGCAGAGGCTGAGTATTTTCCGTTGTCCCCTCTTGTTACAACATTTATTCAGATGCTTACGCTCGCATAATGGTTGCTCAACGCATTCATGGATGCAGTCATCCAGGAGAACTCTGTGTGGCAGTTCATGCTTACTTGTTGGCCGCATCCAACCATCCGCCCTATATGTATCCACCTGTCTCTCCTATACCCGGCAAGGCTCTCTGATAACTGTGTAACATTCCAAGAGGCAATCCTATTTGTACTCACTTCACTTAGTAGAATCCAAGAGGAAATCCAAAGGGCTTTCAATGTAAACACGCACCAAACCCAAACCAAACCATGCCATACTTCACAGCACCTACACCACACCCGTATGTTCCAAAAACACGAGTCCGCCCTCCGTCCTTAGTCTCCGTGTGAATTTCACTCTTGAATTCTAACTTGTACATAACCCTGTTGTTTCCTACTACGCTACGGAGGAAAAAGGACAGTAGGAGTGGGAGTAACTCCCGAACACGGATAATAATATTAAGGGTATTTTCTCCATTGAATGGGTTAGCGTTAGTACATTGGGAGGGAAACATAGTTTTATGAAAGCACAAGGAGACATAACTTTAGAATAGCATCGTTGAATTTAAATTTTCGTCAACAGGGTCGTAAAGACAGTACACAGTTGTATGTGTGTGTGTGTGTGTGTGTGCGTGGGGGGAAGCGGTCGGGAGTCCAGGGAGTGCAGTGCAACCGTCCATTACGTTTTTCAATACATCTATTGCAGTTTTGTGGATTAACCATTAGGAGGGGGGCAACTGGAGCTACATAGGAGATGTGGTAGGAGCTGGAGAATGTGGAACTAGGGAGAGATGATGGCTGAACGTTGAACTGTGTGGAAACCTAATCTATGGAAATATTACCGTTCTCCACATTCACAGCTCAGTATCAGAGTATCATTGGTGGAAACTGACTAGAGCGGTGGGGGTATTGTATGTGATATGAAATGGAGGAATGGTGAAATGCTTTTATGTTGTTACATATGGGCTACAGAGTCAACAGTCTAGGATGAAAAGTTATGTGGGCATTTATTTGCCTCCTTACTTTCTATTTTCTCCTCTCTATCCCTCACTATGTCTATATATGTACGTAGTTGGTTTTCCTCCGAATCTTTTCTCTTGTTCTCCTCATGTACAGTCGGAGGAGAAGATGAGTATAGTTGAGTGAAAGTAGAGAGTGAAAGTCATACGGAGCATAGCTGAATAGGTAGACAGGTCGTTATTTGACGATATTGGGGGCGTACATATGTTAAAATATGACTCGGTTGGCCTGTACTCTTCGCCAGTCCTCGTTATGGGTGAAAGGAGCCAAGCATGTAAGATGAGACTGGCCAATTCATTTCAAACGGAGCAGAAGAATATTATATGAATTTATCTGGAATGTCTTGGATGATTTGGACTCACATTACCGAGCGCAGCTCTTCCTTGTCGTTGTCGTCGTCTTCGTCTTCGTCTTCCCACAGGAACTGAGCAGGATAAAATAGACGGGAAATAGTGGGAGAGAGAGAAAGAGAGAAAGCACATAGTTTTTACAGCTTGACTTATTCTCTCGTCGGTCTAACTCTAAAATAGCCAATACCAATGACTCCGTCTTCCCAATTACTCTACATATTACTACTACTATCACAATCGCCCCGTAAGCGCCATAAATGACCTCCATTTTACTACAAGTGTGCTCAAAATCACATGAACATGTATCCACCTACCCATCAGTCCGCTTTCACTCATCATTCTAACAGTCATACAAAAAAATTGATTCAAGATAGAAGTGATGGGATGTCATTTGAGCACACTGAGCTGTTGGGTTGTAGTTGTAAGTAAGCTTTGTACGACGCCTTATCGTTCTCATCCTTGTACAATTTTCTTATCCTTGCCAATTTCAATTTCCGATCGGGACATCATTGCATTAGGAGAAAATCTTAATTTTGCCTCACAACATTTCAAAGATTCAATTTCAAATAGTTAAGGCAAACGGCATGTATAAAACAAAAATAAACTAATAAGAGATTTTAAAAGGAGAAAAGTGGAATTCAAAAGGGTTTTCACTATTTCAGATGCTCGACTTTTCCCTTACACTCTTTGAGAAAGGAAAGCGTTCAATCTGCTGGATACTTGGTAGTGTACATTGTACATATAACATGGTGGAGTCCTCTCAACTTTTGCCTCAGTGCAAAGGGATATGTATATGCTATTGAAAGATCCTCTACAGTGGTTAATGCAATATAGAAAAAATAAAGTATGTAGTGCTTTCACCATGTTTCAAGTTCCTGTCTTTGGAGAAAATGAAAGCATAGAGGGAGAGTGAACGAGAGAGAGAGAGAGGCTGAGACTGAAATTCCATGGAAGATATTAGTGAACGTTATATTGGAGCTTTTCTCCATCTGCTCGTACACTTGACTACTCCGAGCCTTCTGCGTATGAATTTAAAGCCTCTTGCTAATACAAGGTTTGTCTTCTTGTGAGGAGAAGAGTGGCGCATGTCCATGTCAACAGTGTGGAATTGTAGAGATGGAAGAGCCACCCTTTGGATCTCCGATCGATTTCAAGAGCAAGCCGACAGACACTTTTTCTTCTCCCAAGACTTTCTCCCTAGTTTTCTCACCCTCATGTTTAGATATCCTGGCCCGGCTTTTCTCAGTTCACTCTCAACTTGCACTCCGAGAGGACACGACAATTTTCGTCTGTCTAACCAAAAACCAAACCGTCAACTCTACACACTCTCAACCGCCTATCTCAGCGAGGTAGAATGAATGGCTCCATTCTTCTCCTCTGAGGTCTACCAAACACAAAGATTTAAAGGATTCCGTTTCCTCTGCTCTCCAATACTCATCTAAGTTCTTCTTCTTCTTATCTCTCCCGTTCCCGGTCTGTACAACGCTCTGTCAGGACGGACGACGGACGACGGACGACGGTGGAAGACGGATCCACGTAAGCAAAAAGTAAATCCTGGAAGAAAAGGAAAAGGGAAAAGACAGTTTTTTCTTCTTTAGGGCAATTGTTTAGTTTTTGGTCAGTTGAATTAAAGTGATAGAATTCTCAAGTTTATTTTTGTCCATAGCGGCAGAGTTGCACTTTAAGTCAAGGAAACAAAGAATCCTTCTGGTAAAAAGTTAAAAAACGAAAAAAATATATATGAAAGACGAAGATCAACTGAATGAAAATTAGAATTATTTACAAATCTTACACTACATCCCAAATCGTAAAAGACTGAGCGATAGAGCGTACTTAGGAAAGTTTACATTTAGAAGTTGGCGCATTGCTCCAGGCGCAGAGTTTCCTCTACTTTCTCCACATAGACACAGAGTTATTGTTAGATTTGTAGAGTTGAACTCATTTGGGAAGTGCTTGACATTTATTAATTAAACTGGTGAAAAGCGACTTGTCTCACAGGCTGAGGAGAGTTGAACAATAGAGACACGTGCATATACATCCCTCTGCTCCTTCTTCTTACTTCCCTCCTCACAATCTCCAACTGCATGGCTGATTGACACATACAGCTGTTAATTTCTTCCTCTCTTCATATTTTATAAGTGTGCTCAGTGTTTCTCTGTCCTACTTGAAAGACACGACTCAAGCTCAGACAGGAAGATTGCTCTCCAAAATTGAATGGAGGCAAACACCGCAACAAAAACAGCAACAGCAGCAATGCACACAATACTATTGACTCACTGAATGACAGCAATTCGTTAACCTATATATGAATCATTTATTATTTTCCCAGAGGGTGACTCAAGCTCAAGAGTTTCGTGTAGTGTATACTTGTGTGTTTGTGTATAAGTATATGTGTGTGTTTATAAAATCCCAATTACATCTCAGCTTCTCCATACACCAGCATCCAGTCGCACACTCGGTCTCGAAACATTCTTACAAGACCTGTGTTCCTGGTTCTGTAGGTATTTTCATCATAAAGACTGAAATTGGATTATATCTCTGGGCTTGGGCAGTTCAACTCTCGAAATGCAACTCTGTGTATCACATGAAACGAGACGATAACCTCCCATTGCAAACAAGAGCGAGAGAGTCTTGTAAAGCTAACGAAAAGTATTTCACTATCTTGGGAGTAAAAAGTTGCACAAATTTAATTTGATTGCGTCACATCGAGTAAATACAGGGATTTGGAATTCTGATGTGAAACACATGAATTGGACGGGTACTCGTTGTGCTGTACAACGTACAAGGGAAATACTGAGTCTTGGGACACATGCATAAAAGTTAAAGTAAGTTATTTCTCGTCTGTGAAGCGTGAAGAAAGCAAAACCAAACATTGTCCTCGTTCTGTTCTAGTGACGGATAAGATGGGAATAGTAGTTCAAAGGTAGAATTGAATGATGTGGTAGTGGTGCCAACGGGAAGGAAGGATCCGAGGAAGGACACGATCCCGAAACCAAATCTAACTTTATCCATGCTAAACATTTTCCGACTCTCTCTTGCCCGCAACTCACTCCATTTAAAAATATATAAGCTTTCTCATTATAGTGTACACAGTTTACACGGAGACTATACCTCAAAAACTTGTACACTTTCACCTTCACTCCAACTAACTTTCTCGGTTTCTACTCAGCTAAAATCTGAAAATAACTTCATGTACTTATCAAATTATTAATTATGAATTTGTGCTGAACCATTTTACTACATTTTACATGATTCTCATCTCTTTCTCGGTGTCACACACACAAGACATTTGTGAGCGAGTCCCTTATAGTTACTTACTGGGATTTAAAAGGATTGAGTCCGAGTGGAAATTCTAAGGTAAAGTTATTTCACCATTTGTACTACTAACTTTATTAAACGGTAGGTCCTCGAAATACTAAAGAAACTGATATAATAAGATCTGATGCAACTTACTCACAGGTTATAAATTTAGAGAAGAAATTAAGGTAACGAATGTCTCCACTAACTGACGTTTGAAAAGACTCTGTTGTCTGTGTAATTAAATAAAAGAGTATTAAATATTCGGTAGTGATTTTAATGAATACTATTAAGTTGAATGAAAGAATTTGATAGGGACGGGG
>JAQFZE010004891.1:0-10766 GCA_034695245.1 Dicyrtomina saundersi | reverse complement strand
CGTTTACGGCTCGGTGTTGTACGGTAAACGTCACTGGATGGTTGATTGAAACCCAATCTCCTTCGGTGCTCCTTAGTCACCACTACTTACTGTAGGGGCCTAGGGAATGAGACTCCTTTACTGTGGAGGAGGGGTCGGGGATAGGTGAAAGGGTACAAAGACCGAGACGATCTAACGCTGTAGCCTCCTATTTCGTCACCCACAGTGACTGGTTGAGTCTGGTTGTATGAACTTTGGTTAAATCGACCCAATGAATAAATTATTATTATATCTATATTTCGAGGGAAATCTAGAGAATCAGGTCGCGAACATTGCTCGTTAGTTGAGTTCTTCCGAGTTTGCTCGTTTTAAATTAGGAACTGATTTATATCTGTTATTTTCGTTTTCAAGAATATCTTGAATGCTAATAAGTAGAAAAGTTTCTACTCTGTGAGCAGTAGCGAAAGAAATCAGACCAACTGTCTTATAAGACGTTGATTTCACTACCAACTTTACCCATGGATAACTTTATCTATAGGTAAGTTATCCATGGATAGTGAATGAAATCGCAGCTATCCCGAGGATAAGTCCCTACCAATGGATAAAAGTTATCCATGGGTAAGTTTGATGGATATCTCTTGTCTATAGATAAAGTGCAAGTGAAACTCCAGTCTATAGATAGTGTAGTTAAGTTCCATAAATTAATCAGATTTTTTGTCTTCCTTGGTTGCGTCGTGATTTACATATTGTGTCTTTGGTAGGGCTTTGAATTGACATTTCCTTTTGTTTATGTTCTTGGTTTAATATTTTTTCCTCCCAAGAATTATAGTTCTTTACGTGATTAGGTACGTTATATTGAGTCAAATAATTCAGCTTTTAATCGAAAGTTTTCTGAAAATGGAAACCGAATATGGAAATAACAGAACAATTAATTGGTCCAGCAACGAAGTTAATGACCTTATTATGACCTCAATACCTCCTATACTGAATTTTACGTTGCCGATTAATTAGGACAAGTTTTGAGTACAGAGTAGCTATTGCTACTAATTGTAATATCTCTCTTCTAATCGAGTCAAGCAAATAAAAAATGAAATTCCACCCGGGACATACTTCTAACTGGTGTCACGTCACATGTTATTTAAACTTTAGGGTCACAAAAGATATCTACGGATACTTTAGTTGTGAAATTGCAATAACCATCAACAGTTTATCTATAGATATTTTCAAGTTACCTATTGATAAAACTGTGTGAAATCGCAGTTTGCCTATAGATAAGTTACCTATGGATAAGTTGGTAGTGAAATCAAGGTCTAAGTCCGCTGCTCCATGTTAATGAGTTTAATGGCTCTAGCCGCTTTTTTAAGTTAAGCAGGAGGGCTGGATCCTAGATAACGTTGTACCTTGGAGCAGGAGGACGGGATTTCCCTATCCCTATTGTTTCACCTCCCTGCTTCATCTGAGTTGATAGGATCGCTATATTGAGCCTCCGGCTCATTAACTTTTCCAAGAAAACCTAGGCACTCATCCTCCTGGTGAATCATAAGGTCATCGTCGTCCGGTACCTCTAAGGATTTTTCCTTTTGGACCTTGTCAAACGAGCCACCCACTATTTGGTTCGGTGTTAAGGTGGGAGGTGCCCTCCTTTTTCCAGGACGGCTTTCCAGGAGGCTCGGTGAGTACGTAAGTACATAGTACGGTGTGGGTGTTTAGAGTTCTCTCCTCTAAACCTTCCTAGAGTTATCTTCTCTAGGCAAAGGTGGCTTAGCCCGTGTTAGCGATGGAAGAGTGGCTTGTCGCCAAATCGGTTTAAATAACACGTTAATAAAGTTCATATAATACAATAGGACACCGCGTGCTTTCGACCGAACTAGAGGAAGAAGTTTGTCGGCGGTCATTTTACCTAGACCTTTCAAGGTTACGGTTGCACACCTTCATTAGCTGTTGTACCTGTATCTTTAAAGAACGAACCTCATCTCTTGTTCTTTAACGGCGACGACGCGACGGTAGTGTCTGTCATTTTGTTGTGAGCTTTCTCGAGAGAGACGACCCCGGTATTGAGAAAGGTTTTGGCGAGGTTATGAGTATAAAGATTATCGACTTGAGTTTTGCATTCTCTGATCAATTGTAACGAATAGAAATGTCCTGATTATAAAACCTATCAAAGTTTTGCTTACGTAGTTACATACATTACCCGTATGATAAATATTAAAAGTAAAAAAGGAACAGTAATATAATTTTAAATTAAGCAGTTATCTTGAATCCTTGACGTCTTCCGATAAGCCATACATTATAAACCTGATCGTGTTTAAATATAATATCAAAAAATTCCAATTTTCTAACTGAAAATGGAAATTTCTTTACATAAAATGTTATGCAGCAATCATCTGTGATCTGTGACACAAGTTAGTAATGAGCAATGACAGTCAATAGTTTTAAGACACCTGTAGGTACTTGGGAACCTTTGTTTATTTTTAGCTTTGGAGTAGTGTGGTAAGTGGTAGTCATAGTGATACGCAAGCGTATGCTATTCATAATGATACGCGAGAGTATCGTATGGTAGTCATAGAGTTACGCAAGCGTATGCTAGTCATAATGATACGCAAGCGTATGGTAGTCATAGTGAAATGCGAGCGTATACGATTAGTTGTTATCAGGGCGAGTTGAGTGAAGTACAATTGACATTTCTGTATACCGAATTCAAGTTATTTTATGAAAAGCTTACGGACTTCTGAGTGATCACTGCTCGCGTTAACCCTGTAAGTATACTTGTTACTTTTGAAGCATCAACCAAAGAACATTGGATGGCTAAGACATCATCCAGGAGTATAACCATAGTCGCCAATAGTATCCATTATAAGTTCATTGCTGTTTAAATGCTGTATATTTTCGGCTCAGGTCCAAGTATTATCACGCGGAACTTTTTGATGTCTAGATAGTTTTTAATGTAATAATCACGAAACTTCAGTGAATGGCTGCTTTCAATGTGTCCTAAAATTGTGCGCACTACAAACGAATCTTTTAAAATGATTATCTTGTAATCAACTACATACAAGCTTAACGTGAAGCAATGTTCGTTATCGTGCTTAACGTGAAGCAATGTTTGTTGTCGTCATTGTAGATTTTTAATATTCACTATGACTATGACAACCAGCTCCACAGTCACATTGAGTGCTGGATGGAAGGATGTCAACTTAAAAATAATTTTTACTGTTCACTATAGCAATATAATATCGCATAGCATAATCATAATCGTAATAAAACTTGGTAAATATATCTAACAAGCAGTACGGCTATTGGTGGTCACCAGTGGAACTCGGTGCCTGTTAGCAAAATTAACAAATGAGCTCCTTGCAAGACTACTGCCCCTTACGAAACAACAGTGAAGTAATGAAAAAAACAATGCAAAATCATACTTATTCGTCAACGGCTTTATTTCCAATATGAGGTTTATAGGCGCAAATTAAAGATAATTGTAAAATTAACACTTTAGGATCATTAATTTGTAGGTACCATGCCTGTGCTGACCGTAAAATTGATTCACGGGTCAAATTTTCAAATCTGCGGCCCGCGAAAAGTATTACAGTGGAAAAGAAGTTAAAGAAGTAATGGCATCTTAAAGTTATTTTCTACTGTAATACTTTTTTTCATACTTAGTTCACTGTTGTTCCGTAAGGGGCAGTAGTCTTGCAAGGGGCTCATTCTGTGCAAAGTTTTACAGGCACCATCCACCAACATGTAATTGTGGCCCGATGACTAACCATTGGTGACCACCAATGCAATGGCCGTATTGCTTGTACAGATATAATAGGCGAAAAGAAAAATGCAGGTACTCTATTTTTTCTCGTTTTGTAATGTACTTACAAATTATAGGCTGCAAGAGATCTGGCAGTTTAGACCAGGTATGTATGTGGCAGTTGGCAGTATAATAAAATAAATAGATTACGTAGTTGTTTGGTAGTGTGGCAGTTTATAACAGAAAACTGCTAGTAAAACTGCTATTTAATCTTTTTTTGGACACAATTTTGAAATTTGAAATCTTATGATAATAATGTAAAACTAATGCGAGAAATAGTGATTTATGTATTAAATATAAAATAATCCTATTATTGCTTAATTAGGGGTCGTCGAATGGCTTGTTTTAGTCTCCCACGCTTAGGCAATGGTTTTCCATTTTCCATTTCTTTTTGAACAAGCGCACTGCTAAACAGAAGGATTGGACATATCTGCATAAAATAAAAAACATACATCGATGCATACAGATTTTAAGTTCGACATGACTGAAGTTGCAATAAATATGCATACACGCGCAATACAACCAAGTTACGTACCTGGAGTGGAGCCAGAAAATGTCCTCTTTGATTTCCCTTGATATTTCTAATTTGCCTATTTTGTCCAGTCTGGTTTTAATGGCAGTCGCAACATGTGCCCAGCAAACAATTCACTTAAAGTTATCTCCATAGACACTTTCAAAAGCATTGGTTATTACTCCCGTATCACAACCTTGATAGTGTACCTTTTTTCCAGTTGCTCCCAATCCTAATAAAAAGTTGAGCTTCTTAGTTATTTGTAAGTTCTTTAATAAATCTTCTTTAGTTTACTTTTCAGAAAAGCACCAGTACCTATATTACCTTTGTGAAGCCATGTTATCGTTTGCACTTGCTTACCTTGACTGACGATAAATGCTGAGAGTTACGAATTTATATCCTTGCTTAAACTGCATATACTGCCCGCCACCCCAAAAGTTTGGAGTCAAACTTCACTTTAGACAATTCGCCTGACTCCAAAACTGCTTTGTACTTTTATTAAACTGCCAAATCCCTTAATGCCCAAATTATAAACGAAGCAGTTTTTGATTGCAAGTGTTGAAAAAATCGAATTTCTGTACCAAATACAGGCTTGGAGCGATATCGAATTTGTTTTACTATTTATAGCCTCCAGTGCTTTCCCGTTGCATAAGTTGTGATGGCTCATTTCATTTCATTAAGCTTATACGTGAGCCAGGGTTTTATTACCAAGAATTTGAATTGCATGCTTGCTATGATAATAACAATAGTTTATTGTCCTTGATCATTCATGATACAGGCACCATAAGAGAGATACAAAGAGATAAAAATCAGTAAGAATGTAACAGAGAGTAAGAGATAGGAATTAGTACTAGGAGTGGTAATAGTAAAGTAATAGTAGTAAAAATGTAGATAATATTATTAATTTACAAAATTTTCTAACAGTTTATGATGTGCGTCGTATGGTTTTTTGGCAAAGTAGAACTAACAATATCCTTGGTGTTTCACTTATATAGTTAAATCGCAGCGATAGTGACAGCTCAATGCCCCTGTACAGGAAGCCTTTGTACTGCAGTAGCTCAAGTGGTGCACTTGGAGCTGCAGTCTCTAGTGCCGCGTTTCAGAGAGGAGGATTTGAACGGAAATCCCTTCGATGGAAAAAAATGAGCACTGCTGCTAGCTCTACCACACCTTCAGTTAAGAACAAACCGAAACCTTCTGTACCTACCATGAGAACTTCGATTGATTTGGAAATGGACCGACAGGTAATTTAGTTTTTGTTGATTGACCTTACTTCTGCAGTGAGTGGCTGCTATGTTATGGCCTGCGTTTGACTGGCTAAGTATAGCTAAACTCAATGCTATGGTCTTACTTTATTCAATCTTTTGCAAGGCCCAACAATGCAGATTGCAATCCCTGCAAGAAGAAATAAGAAGGTTAAAAGTATTAAAAGAACAATTAGAGGCGGCCAAAGCAGCGGGGGATTCTGAAAAAATAAATAATCTTTTGGAAGATGAAAGACTTCAGGATTTGTTTCAGCGGGTTACACTCGACCCCTTGTCACCACAGGGAAAAGAAAGCTTAAAAGTAGAAAAGCTTTTAAAAAAGACATCTCGTGAAATATACAAACTTCGTAAAAGTCGAACACCAAGAGGAAAGCCGGATCTCATATCATTTAAGTATGTAATTTGCAAGTTTATTTTGAAATTAGCAACGTAAACTTCCTTGAATTGGCTAATTTCCATTGACTGATTTCAACTTATTTATATCAATTAGAGAGAAAATGGCATTCTTCACTCACACATCTAATTTAATTCCGTTGACGGCGGGCGATGCGGATCGAATCACAGAAGAGGTTTTTTCATCGCCATACGACATTATCGATTCTCATTTTTTAAATTTGGCAAGTAACTCCACTAGCACTTTCCATCCGGATTTACAATCTCCTCTGAATTCGACCTTAAGCGAGAGAAATAATTCTGACTGCAATTCAAATATGAATAGAAATAGACAACCAGTAATAATCGAAGGTATGAGGAGCGGTAATTGTATCACACAAGAGACTGAATTAGAAGGTTCAATTCTTGTACATAAAAATACAGACGGCGGAATCCAAAATATTAGCAATGTAATTTACAGGAGAAATCAAGCACCGAAGAAGAATATTGCACCTCAAATAGAATACGTGGTGCACTTGTAAACTTTTAGCTAGATATTACATGATATGACTGAACAATCAAATATGAAGTATATATAATACAAAGTAGATTTTTTTAATAAGATATAAAAATAACGTACCGAAGTACTGCATTGTGCTTCTGTCTAAGTATAGTACCACAGTAATATTTTAGATGTATCTATGTAACCACACGCAACACTTTCGAACGCATCACATGTTAAACTGGAGGTCTAGTCTGTTACGACTATTATCCGAAGTTATCGGTTAATAGATGCCAACAGGAAGACTAACGGGTACATTCTTTGGGATGCTCATAATATGTATTAATATTGTATGCACTTCGGGCTTTGTTTTTGCATAAAGGCACCAAGGTTTTTTAATGCTATATTTGGGTGGTAATAAGTACAACTAGAACAGATTCTGTAAACTAATGTTGAAAAGTAGGAAAAATGGAAAAGAAAACACATAATAATATATTTACAATTTAAAAATCGTTTTCTAATGACGCGCAGGTATTGAAGTTGTTACGGAAAACATAATCACTTAAATTCTCAAGAAATTACGTTATTTTGCATTTCTTGTTGCCATTCATGTGATCATTGCCAAATTAGGTGCCATTAGTTTAATATAGCTGACGTGAGCCAACTTACAGAAAGGTAAGAATACTTTAGATTAGAATATAAAATCTATCTACTTAATTGTGTCGTGGGTGTTAAAGACTTAGAAGGTATTTTTAACTGACATTTTTTCGTGAACTTTAGTAGCTTGTAGACTGTTTGCTTACCTCTATGCAATTAGTTCCACTATGGGACTGTAATCATCATTAGAACTCATTTTTAAAAGGAAAATGTCATCACACTATTAGTTGTTCTCTGCAAGGTTTTCACATTTTGCACTGCTATAAGGATTATATAAGTTAAAAAATGCTCATATTCAAGTGCCTTTTTAATGCCATTGTGGCCGATGAGTGTAGATATCAGATGTTCAAATCACTTTTATCCTGGCTTTATTAATTTGTGTAAGTCCAGTGTTGAGCCAAAAGTGATTTTAAGTACTTCCTGTTTAAACACACGGCAAGTACTGTCATGATTCAAATGACGAAATATTTTGTGTATACGTTTTTTTTCTTGAGAAAATTTTAACTATAAAATAGTAACTTCAGTTTATTGCGTAATGACATTATTTCTTTGCATCCTACAACGCAAAGTATTTCCTCTAAGAGTATCGTTCAACTAAAAATACGATTATTACAATTTATGGATTATTAATCTCAGTTAGGTCCTGCTTAAAAGTAAGTCAGACGGCGGAAAGTCGTGTTACCTACCTATCAAAAACGATGCATTCGTATGTTGTCATTGCTTTCACAGAAGCAGTTATGTGTTGTGTTATTAGCTCTTACTGTCGCTATAATTTGAGCAACTAACCTGATTGTGTTCGGAAGCATTTTCACATAGCATTAATTTTGTGGATTCGGTTGTGACAATCAGATAGAAGTTACAATGAATTCGCGATCGCACATTGTTGTGCAGTGTAAGGTTATGTACAAATGTCCTGAAAGTCGAGCTATAATTTACAATGACAGCATGATGATACACTACATTTTTCACTGCATGACTCACGTATCATGTGAGGTAAATTAATTACTGCTAATGCCGAATGCCATACCTTCATTTTGAAATCGATTAGTGCTTTCAGTGATAATAATATTATTGCTTAACGCCGAATTCTCCAAACTACTTTATGGATTCAGCATTTAGTCTAAGATCATTTAGTTTAACTTCAAGTGTATTCTTCCAGTTCTGAATTTTGCCTTGTGGAATTGGCTATTGCAGTCAAGTTATCGATTTTTTTTTACTGTACCGACACCGGTGATGACCGACGAGTGCTTGCGTTAATTATTCTACTTACATGGCACTCTAGGCCTTTGTGGGATAGTAGCATCGCCAAGAAGCAGCTTAATGGACGTGCGTGGAAGGAAATATTTTCTAAAATAGGAACTAGGTTAGTTTGCAATTGAATGAATCTGTACAGCAGGGCGAAGTCTTTGGGAAAATTGTACCATCTACTTACAATTAAACCATCTTAAAATTCATCTGTTTCTGCTTCAGGGTAATATTAGTATGAAGCAATCGATGTTGCAAACAACAGTAAAACGGTACGTGTGGCTGACCAGAAAGATAGCTTCATTAAATATTTTAATATTTTGTTTTTATTTCACACAAATAGTGTTCTAACTAGTATTTCAAAATGTCTTCATATTAAGATGTTACTGGTTTATTAGGATAGTCTCTCAATTTAGTTAATTTAAAAGAGTGGTAATGTTAAATGTGTTGTTAAAGCTACATACGTTTCTTAAAAAGTTACAAGTGTCGTATTGTGAGCATGAGATGAATGATCATTCAGGTTTGCATTTTTAGGTTTAGACTTATTTTGTATACAATTCAGGAAGAATATTTTGAGGTTATTAATTTTTTTTAAGCAGGTTTTTGTAAAAGCTCAATTGAAGAAAATTGGAATCTAATCGTACGAAGGAAACTATGTCGCTTCATTGTAGATGAAGAGAGCACTGGCCTTTGCACGTTGTAACCTTGAACTTGATGTCTTCCATAATCATAATGCACCACTACTACTACGACAACTAATATTTTATTGGATAAGATATTACTGTTATTAGAAGAATGACTGGCGTAGAAGGCTGTTAATTAATGCAGTTTATTCGGGGAGCTTATTTTTCTGAAAAATGCAGGAAAAAATCTAGGCTATTGTTGTTTGACAACATTAAGAAATCCTCCGCATTTCAAAATTACTTCAAAATTTTCTTATTTTTCCGTGTGACTTCTGAAAACGTGAGAAATCATAAATAATTTATAGGTGTGTACACGGAATATCGTTGAAACTGTTACCACAAAGTTGACCAGCGTCCCATGTACTAGAATAGTTGCTTTTTGTTATTATATATTCAATTTTGCTGTCTTGTTTAGTTCCCAATTTAACACCAAACTTTTTGCCTGGCTTGTCTTCTCACAGTAATTTTATGATTTTTAAGCAGGAGAAAGTTTTAACAATCACAAATTATCTTTCATTAAAATAAGCAAAAATGAAGCTTTATGTAACGAACATCATGTCATTACAATCGCAGGGATTAAAGCCGCTAATGAATTAGAATAGAACTAAGATTTTATTTGTTTGTTTAACTAACTGTACACACGTTATCCCTGCAAAGGCATTTTCATTATAAGTAATAAAATATATTTTTATTAGTTAGCATACTAAAATAATGCAATGTATTGTGGTATATGAAGTCGGTAGCTGTATTATGAGTTCGCGCAGAGGATAATTAATAGTTGGATAACTTCAAAGTTTGGGTCTACTTACAGCTGTACGAATGTGAGAAAAGTATAAGTATGTTGGTGGCCTTGTGTCAGTTGTTGTTTGTAATTTTTACAAGTATATTCTTTTAAACCCTTGAGTTTAAACAATGTAATTTTGTGTATAAGACAAATTACTTGTTACGTTGTTTTTACTATTATTATTTTATTGGTAATTTAGTTATCCGGCAAAAGTGTATCCCGGTAGCCAAGTTGGTAAACAGGTATGATAATTTACTTTAATCGTCTGACTTTTCATGTCAGGCAAGTTTTGTTTTAATTAAAGAGTTCATTTCTCATAGCATATAATATACGCAAAATATGTTTTTAGTAGCAACAAACAAATCTAGTTTATAGTCCGTACTGTACAATAAAAAGCATAACTATGATCAAATTCAAAGCAATAAACTGCCAACATCGTGGCAATCTAATGTCTGTTTTTATACATTGTCCAACCTTATGGTCATTTTTTGGTCACTATTTATTTACTAACCAGGAATGGTCTACTTTTTTCAGCAACTAGATTAGGGGCCGTCTATCGGGTCCACCCATATCCACCATTCTCCCCCGAAAACCAACCATTGTACACATCACCATTATCCACAAAAAACACTTGGCTGTGTTTTCAGTCAACACTTTGCTGAAAACAAAACAAAATAAAAAATTCCCCCACCTATCCCTGCAATAACGCATTTCAAAACATTTTCGTATTCTTCCCCTTTTCTAAGAAACAAAAAATTAAATTACAGCATCAGCACTGGTGTATACCATGATAAACTCAACAAACACTGTATCCACTAACAAAACCCACACCTTACATCAATTCACTAAATTAGATGAAATATTCATAAATCAATATCTCCAAAACAGTTCTTTATCCTAAAACGCGAACGTAAATCTCAACAACCCGTGAAGGCGGTTGGGGCTCACGTTCGTGAGTTTACCTTACCTCTTAGC
>JAQFZE010004890.1:0-10767 GCA_034695245.1 Dicyrtomina saundersi | reverse complement strand
ATAACACCAATTCTATCTAATTCTTTTTGTAAATCCCTTGAGCCGTATACTGTGTCATTTTGGCATCTTTCTGTAATAAAAGCAGTTGACGAATAAAGTCTATTATTATTAGAAACTAGAAGTGAAGCGAACGTACCTATTAAAAAATACCTAACTAAATTTGCTCATCACCGCAACACTTCAATGATATTGTAATTTCAAAACTCGTTCAAATCTGCTCTTAGAGACGTCAACTTATCAACATAGTACTTAGTTTTGTTAGATTCACGTCGTAATCGCAGTGTTAATACAAACATTGCTAGTCAAATTTGTCCAGGAAGTATAAGATTTCTTTAAAACGCATACGTAGTAGCAGTAACGTCACGTAAATACGGTTACCTCTTTTTTGGTCTACATCCAAAAAGTACAATTACTAAATACTGGGTAAGATTAAATTTGTATCCAGATCCACAAAATTGTATAATAAATATTCCTACATAATGACAACTGGCTTTGAACGTAAATACGAGTTTTTCTTTAATTTACATCCATATGGAAAGAAAAACAATAGCAAACGTTTGTATGCAAACAGTATTTAAGAAGCTACTTCAAATCAATTATTTGCTATTGTGGAATGTGCATTAAATGTAGGCCTATTTGATACATCAATTACACAACGTGATCTGAAAACACTTAAACAGTTTCAAAAAACCTGTTGTAATTTAAGTACAAAATCCAGTCAAGAATGTTCTGATAATATAAAATTGTATTTCATTAAAATTAAAAACTTATTCAAAAATTGTTATCAACCTTTTTTTTTGTCATTGCAAACCCAGAGCGTGTTTTTATATTACTTTGTCATGGCAACAGTGATGAGAAATATTGAACCCAGACATTAATTCAATTTAATAGAAATTTACAAAAAACAAGAAACAAAACCAGTTTCGACAAATTTTTTGTTTTCTCAACCAGTTGGTTCTCACGACAGCACTAAACAAGACGTTTCAACTGAACAAACAAACAAAACTAGTTTAAAAAGTGAATTAACTAAACAGTTTAAAGATTTAAAAGATTTACCCAAAAACGAAATAATTTCACATTGGAGATCATTTTACACGTAACCTGGTTCTATTAAACAAACTAAGAGAACAAAAGTAAAATAATTAGTATTGGCAAAGAAAAAACATCGACGTAGCAACTAAAAAGCAACTTCTGCAATTTCAAAACAAAAACAAAAAATAGTTGGTTTCTCTTAATTGCAATGCGGTAGTGAGCATGAAACAAAAAGAAGTTTTATATATACCTAATATTTTATTTAAACTATCGAGTTACTTTTACGTACCTACGAAAGAATATTTAGGACTAACATTTACAATTGATATTATATTTTTTGCACTCACAAATTTGACTAGTAATTTAGAAGATAAACATTACGACACAAGTTTTGAGTACTCGGAAAACGTGTTTTTAAAATTGTATCTTCAGAAACTTCATACATGTAGGACTAATTATATTTTTGTTTTTTGTGTAAACATCATTTTGTATAAAATTAAAATAAAAAAAACTTATTTTTACTTTTTTCTAGTTGACTGTGCTTCATCTTTACTAATACTTTTGCTCTGTACAATTGAGCTGTGCAAAATTGCTTTAAAAGTGTGCCAAAGATGGAAGCAGAATACTTCAAGACAAGCTTCACATCGCGATGTGAGTTAAAATCGTTATTTGGTACAACTATGAAAGCACAAGTCAGTTTACAATTGGTGTTCAGTTGAATTTTAGTTTTGCACACAGAAAATGTCTTTGTTTCTTTTTTGTCTGTTTCTGCTTGGTCAAAAGTACAGAAACTAATAAGCAATGGCTTCAACGTCTTGCGCTAGTATACATAGTAAGCATTTTATTTTATGATAGTTTTGCCAATTAAGTACAATTTTCTATTGCCTTTGTTTTTTTTATTAATATTTTTTTAGTTATTTTGTTTAATTGAGTAATCAAGTTGTGTTACTTGTTTGGCTTTTAAAGCTAAGCGCAGGTATGATTTCGACGACGACGACGACAATAACATCAATCATGACGACAATGCGGAATTGTCTAGCGTCCAAAGGCCAGGTTAGCATTTTTTGTGTTGTTCAACTTTATTAGTCTTATATATACTATTCTTAAAAACCATTTTTTTGTTTGTCATTTTCAGTGAAGCAAATGATTTTTTTTGACAAGGATGATGACGACAATGTCAAACTCTACGAATACAACTCCACGGAAATGAGAAAGAAAACTAAATCTCTTTTGGATGGTTCTGGTCCTGACGTTTTGGAGTGGTATGAAGATCAAAAAAAAATAACGATGCTTACAAATATTCATGCTCGAACTTGGTGGGATCCTGAAACGGAAACTTATTTCTTCTGTCTGGCACGACCCAACAAAAAAGATCAAAAACCAACAAGAATTCAAATTTCAGCATACGACTCTGCCAATTTGATTGATTTTGTGAGAAAAATCATAAATCAGATTCGCAATCATCAAAACAAGTTTGGATCTGCCCAATCATTCATTCCATTTTCTGAGAGAAAAGATCAAAAGGAAGTTACTGAGCGAATCAATAACAATGACAAGTGTGACTTCTGGAGTAACCCAGATTTAAATCTTCGGTCCGTTCGTGCTCGAGTAGCCTTTGATTCCGGCTACAGTACATAATATGTACTCTATCTAAATTCACCTTGTTCAAAAGATTTAGAAGACACTCTAAACTGGCTTGGTGGTGTCTTTCAATTATCACTTCCAAGGATGAGACAATTGTTAAAATTCATTAAACAGGAAAGTGCAAAGTTGTTGAAAAGCAATGAATAAGTTGCATTAAATGTTTTTTCTTTCTGGCAAAATAACATATAACGTAATTTGACTGTTCATTATGTTGTTCATTATGTTTATTTTGTTGAATGAAATAAAATGTAACTCGGATTAAAAAAATTTGTACTTTAGAAAAAACATTTTCTTGCATATTTGGTCGTTTTATGAAAAATTAGGAAACACATTTTTTTTTGTCAGGGCCGGATTGGAGGGCCCAACAAAATTTACTTTAGAAAATTTATTTTTCTTGCATATTTGGACGTTTCATGAAGAATAAGGAAACAAATTTATTTTTTGCCAGGGCCGGTTTAGAGGGCCCAAAAAAATTTAGTTCAGAAAATTTATTTTTCTTGCATATTTGGACGTTTTATGAAAAAGTAGGAAACAAATTTATTTTTTTGTCAGGGCCGGTTTAGAGGGCGCAAAAAAATTTACTTCAGAAAATTCATTTTTGCTTATTTGGACGTTTTATAAAAAAGTAGGAAACAAATTTATTTTTTGTCAGGGCCGGTTTAGAGGGCTCAAAAAAATTTACTTCAGAAAATTGATTTTTCTTGCATATTTAGACGTTTCATGAAAAAGTAGAAACAAATTGTTTTTTTGTCAGTGCCGGTTTAGGAGCCAAAAAAAATTACTTACAAAAAAAATGTCTTGCATATTTGTACGTTTTATCGAAAAGTATGAAAAACAATTTTTTTTCAGGACCGGAATCGGAGCATAAAAAAATTTACTTCCAAAAATTTTTTTCTTGCATATTTAATCGTTTCATGAAAAAGTAGTAAAAAAAAATTTTTTTGTCAGGGCCGGTCTAAGGAGCCTACAAAAATTTACTTACAAAAACGTTTTTTTCTTGCATATTTATTCGTTTGATGCAAAAGTAGAAATAAAATTTTTTTATTGAAAGTAGGCGGGCTACAAAACGATATTTTAACTTTTTTTTATGTACGTACTCACGGGTCGTGCACTAACGACATCCCAATCCAACATCTACCTCTCGTGGGGCTTCCCCCTATTCCATCGCCAAGCTCCGTCCACTATGACGTACCACTCCCCGTCCAAGTGGGGCTGCTGTATCTCGCGCTACCGCTACCAACACCGGTACCGGTACCGGTACCCGTCCCCAGCTCATGCCCCCAAGCCATCTCCTATCCCTGCAACATTGCCTATCTTTTAACATTGTCTACTTTAGATTTAACTATGGTACTACTTACACACAATGACATAATTATGAACTAGAACTTTTGATCTGTTATTGTGTAAGAATGATTCCGATATCTGTACGTCAACAGGTATCAGAAACGTTTTACTATTTACATTGCAGATGAAGATCAGCGCGTGATCTTCATCGGTCACCTAATTCAATATTATCGACAAAGATTCCGAAGTGAATCTTTGCCTTGTACACATACACACATGATCTTACTGCATGATACAATAACAAGGTTGTTGGGTACATGATTGGTCATGCCAATCATGTACCTATATATATCTATATGCATACATTTATTTCTACATTCATTTCAACAGACCCGCGCATTATTGTAGAATATACTGTAGGTTCAATTCCTGCTCGAGGCACTATATTGAGGTAGATTATCCTTAACAAAAAACACCTTATTTCATGTAAAAACTTTGATCGCAAGAAAAGATTTAGTCTTTAATTTACGTTTTATTAGGGAGTTAGCAAGTTCTACTACGTCATGTGTAGTCATAATAGGAATATTATAAAGATAAAACAGCGCCTCAAGTAGCGCAATCAGTGCACATAGCTTATTTTTGTTATATTCTACGTCTACATACACCTCCTGGGCGAAGGGTGTAAAATAGGTGAGGTAACCTAACACGATACCGGACACCGGAGTCCGGATACTGTGATTTCGATTTTATTATTATGTAGATACTGTGCTTTAAAGAGATGGCTCCGTGTAAACATATCTTTCTCTTCACCTGGATACTCTGGTCCCTCGTAAAGCCTTCTATTAGAATCGGACAACAATCCCGCGTAATTAATGATTTCCACGTATATCAGCAACATTACTCTTCAAGAAATCTAATAATTCCTCTCTAACCTTTTTTCTATACGCAAAGGTCACATTTTTATTGTTATTGAATGACCGCCTCACTGTATGTTTCGTACTATATTGATATACGTCGAGATGGACGGTTTGGAGAACACGAGAATAATTCAATGACTTGCCTTGATCAATCCTACAAGATATTTTCTCATTATATTCTCTATTTTTTTTTAAAGTTTCATACAACCTATTAGAATAGAAAACTTTACTAAACCACGTTTGCTGGATTCTTTTAAATACAATTACAGTTAATGCGCATACAAATTTTCTCATTCTCATCCTCTGAATGTACTCGTTCCTATGACGGTAGAATTCTCTTTGTGGGAGTGGGGGTGCAATGCTTTTCTAAATTCGTTAGTGCCTCTCATTCTCATTTCAGTAACTAGCCCTACAGCCGTATTTATCATGTGTATTTTTCAATGGATCTACTAGATTTCTAAAAGAACACGTTTCTCTGTTTATAGCACATCTTATGTATTTGTTGCGAAATGATAGATTATGGTATAATTATAATATATTATAATAATAATATATATAATTGAATTTTGGTGGTATCGCTATTATGTCATTGCATATCAAGACATCACCCCCAACGTAAATTGTCTCCCTGGACATTATCCCCCCTGACAAAACCATTACCACCGGAAATTTTCCCCTTACCTCGCATTTAAAATACTATAACTCCGTTTCTCGCCAAGTAGTATAAAGTTAATATTTAATGAATGATGTTAAAAAAGTAAAACTAAGAATATCACTGATTGTGCATTGATAATATTATATGACATACCCAATTCAAAGTCAGTATGCTAAAGTATGCTTCATTAAAACTTAAGTATGTTATCTTAAACAATGCACCTTATAAATAAGAATCGCTAAGACGCAACTATTGACAAATCATACTAAAAAACAATAAACGTTTACTCTATTAAAATAATACAAAATAAGTAATACAAAATCAAAATAATATTCTTAAACATAATATTATATAGTTTGTAAAAAACTTCCACGCAAGAAGTATTTTATAATTCTTCAGTAGGACTAAAATTCTTCAAGTCTGCTTGATCGAATCCTATTAGTCACCTAATTGTGAAGTGATAATAAAATATAATATAAAAGAGTAAAACATACTTTTAACTGAACCTTATATGACTTTACATGCGAGAAGAAGGATTATAGTATTTTCAATACGAGCTTGGGAGATAAATGTCCAGTATCACTGATTGGGGGAAAAATGCCTGGAAGGATAATATGTCCGGGGGCGGGGGGAATCTCCAGGGAAAAATATGTCCGGGGGGGAAATATCCGTATACCGCATATGGCATTGACATGAGGTTAGTGGAACTGCAGAGGAGAATAGGGCTCGCTGGATTTTTAATTGTTGAAGCAAAAAGATAATGTTATAAAATGAAAACAATTCATATTCGACTCTACATCCTTGGTTACCTAACTCAGGGGACATAATAAATATACACTAATGTGCCTGTTGTTATTGTGTTTATTGTGGAAGACTCAAAATAAGCAAAGCAACCAATTTTATCTTCCATGATCTCTCTCAAAGTGAGTTTTGACTTTCCACACAGGTGCTCCGGAGAACAGGAACCATTGATGAGTCCAATGCATTGTTCTCCAAACTTAGGGAAGAATATATTACTCATTAGTCACAATAGACCGGAAAAGACTTATGGATTGAACTTGGGATCATCACACAAACCAAAAAGCATAAACATAGGAACGGCCTATCTGGTATCATTCTAAATTTTTTCCAGGGAACCTCACCCATTTTTGTTATCTCTCTCTCTTTCTCTCGCCTTGCTCTTATTGTACTACTTAGTATCCGCGTCTATTAAAAATGATGGCAATATGTATGGCTACGACTGACCACTGCCAACAATGAGCTACTCAACATTCTACTTATCCCTTACTTAAGAGCTACACTCTACAGCTATCCCTACACTGGCTGTACCCTCAAATTCAAAATGTAACAATGATGATAATAAATATTAAATTATTTGATTATTATACTCACATCAAATTTTTAGTCATTGTACATTTCAGCATGAATGATGGCCGTATCCGGTTGTTAATGTTGAGTAGATCTCACTAGTCCTTGCTCTACAGACACTAACCATGTTAACTGTTCGGACACGCTAAAAGAACTCATCATGAGACTGCAACGTAGACGGTTGTAGGGCATTTTCGTCCCGGAAATTCCCCCCCCCTCCGGACAATTTTCTCCCAACGCGTACCAATTACATTTTCCTCCCAGTGTTGTGTTAAAATCGCATCACTTAATTATTCAAAGACATTCTGAAAAATGTGCATGAATAAATAAATTGTAACTGAAGAATCAGCTTACTAGTTTTTGAGTAATTTTGTATATTCTGGAGAAAGTTTTTGAATACATAATTTTTTGTGGATTGATACACTCGTTTATTTGGAGGTCAGTGTAAAAACGGAGAGACTGACGTAGGTAGGTAAGCGAGTCAGCTCGTCGACGGGACGGGAGTCGGTGGTGCAGTGACAAACGGAGAAGAAGGGACGAGCAGTTAGACAGATGGTATACGGACATTTGCTACCCGGATATTTGCTACCCGGAAATTTGCTACCCGGACATCTGCTACCCGGACATTTGCTGCCCGAACATTTGCTACCCAAAACCCAACCTTGGACATTTGCTACCCACGCCCAAACCTAGGACATTTGCTACCAATGACTAATGTAGAAATAAAATGCATGGGCAATATTTATGAGTGTACCGTGATAACGTGGCATCGTTAAAACAGTTTATTAATGCTATTGTGGATGGTCGCTCAAAAATGATATTTAAAAGTTATATACAATATATAACCAGACAACAACAAGCCATTGCAGACGCAGACACGCTAAAATAATTACTAATAGACAAAAATTTAACAATAAAATTATAACGTATTCTTAAATCTAATAAGCTAAATAAAACTCCAATGAGTCTAAATGTAAGTAAAATTTGTTTTTCATGACGTAATTATGGTGAAAAGACAGTTTCTAGTTTTAAACTCTAGTATAAATGTAAGTACACAACCTATTTAATATAATTTTAAAGTTGTTGTCTGGTTCTAACATTTATAGAGCATATCATTCTTAATATGCAGGGTATATTAATTAGAAAAATTAATCATTTTAAAGATAATTCCTACCTATCTACATAATTTACCGGATTTTCCACAATATCGAAATAGTTGACGGATTTCAACGTGTGATGTACCATTAGAAAGGTAATGACGAGTAGATATCAAATAACGCAAAAGGGAAGAGTTTATCGACAAACGTTTGCCATTTGTTTTATAAAAACCGTTACTTTTTTTGAAAATTCCGCCTAAAATTGCTTGTATGCGTCGGAAGCCTAAAAAATGCTCATTTTCTTAATTTTTAAAGGGCTTTAAAATGATATATCATGCATTAACATCGGCCAATTTTGACAAAAACTTAGTTAAGTTTTTTAATTAAAATTAAAAATTAATCCTAATCTGAGCTGTCACTTTAAGTTATTAGATTCGCTTATTCATTTCGGTTTCAATGGTGTATCGTTTATGTGCAATTCCATTTAGTAACATGTACAAATTTGGATTTTAAGATTTGGCGGGAAATTCAAAAGAATGTACTTTTATAAAACTGAAAATCGCCTGAAGGCATTTTTGCCTGAAGCATTTTTAAAATTTATAAGTCTGCATTGAAACTTCCACAACTAACTCTTTACCTCCCCTTAATTTACAAGCTGTAAATTGACTATCACGATTTGCCGGCAAACTGCCTAACTTTACTGTTAAGGCTGCCATAAAATTATAATTTACTTTAAATTTACAAATTTTTAATACAGATTGTAGCATTTGCAGTAAATACCCCATATTACTGTTAAGGCTGCCATTAAACAAGGGCTTTAGCCCTTGTTTTATACATGTATATTACTTTTAAATATCATTTTTGAACGACCATCTACAATTATAGCGTTAATAAACTATTTTAACGATGCCACGTTATCACGGTACACTCATAAATATTGTCCATACATTTTAATTCTACATTGGTAGCCAATGGTAGCGTTGATAACAGCCATTGGTAGCAAATGTCCTAGGTTTGGGCGTGGGTAGCAAATGTCCTAGGTTATGGGTAGCAAATGTCCTAGGTTGGGTTTTGGGTAGCAAATGTCCGGGTAGCAAATGTCCTACAACCAGACAGGGGTTAGGTTAGTTAGCCAATCAGGTCGTCCGCACGTACTCGGGAAGAAAGGAGTTAATGAGGGGAAGCGTCGGCTCGGACGATTTGATCTTCACTTCTTCAGACTAGAGCGAACGAAGTGGTGGTGGAGCTAACGAGCCAGGGAAGTTTTCTACGCTGTCAGCCATAGCTGAGTTATCGTCGAAATATTGAGTAATAGTGTAATATATATTAATCGGCTACGGCCTCAGTTTTTTGTACCGGAATCGGATTTATTGTGATTCAGTTATATAAACCAAATTTCCTCCGGGAGACATATAAATTGTGATCAGTGAAATAATTGAGCGGTGATAAATTGTACATTAAAAAATTCCTCCGTATTGGATTAATTTTCCCCTGTAAATTGTGTGTAAGGGAGTGAACACTTTATTGCGTAAGAGTTATTAACGCGGCCATAACGGACGGTGGTGGCACGGTAACATAGTGCATAGACAGCATAGTGTGTGTATCAGGGTACCCTGGAGCAGATAGGACCATCGTACCAGGCCTCCTATACGATCAAGGCGGACCGAGTACGGGGGTAATCCGACCCACAACCGCAGCTCTGCAAGTGGAGCAGACCAGGAACACCGGGGCAGTTTAGAACACTGTAGTGTTGTGGAATACGGGACCAGCGACAGCCAGGTGTGGGACGGTTAGACCGAGCGGGGAGCAGATCAACGGCTCTACTACGGACTACGGGGTGAATTAATCACTACAGGAAATTCTCCTTTTTAATGTGCACACCCGTATCTTCCTTGCTTAGGCATGCGTGTAATGTAAATTCAACTTTTCTGACCAAATGAATTCATTCACATGAAATAACCTATGCAATTAAAGCTTTAACTACTTATAGAAACCCATTAACCCAATTTCCACTGCTTCAGTCCAATAAACTTAGGTGCATGGTGTTTAGCTATGAGATTAAATACTATTGACAACCCTAGAACGTAAAAGGTTTCTGTGTAGTGTAAATCAATATCGACTGGTTGCTAAAAAGCGTTTCTTACGTAATGATTAGTTTAATCAACTAATGGTGTTCGTATAGAGGGAGTTACGACAACTCATGGGACTCATGTTTATAATAACTTCCATCAACTAGCTAATAAAAGAAAAAAGATAGACTTCAAATCCTTATACGAAAAATGTAATATATTTACAGTACAAGAACGTGTTAAATATTACTTATCTGTGTTTGTTTAAAAATTCAAAATTTGAAGCAATACCTGAAATATGTAACATGATAAAATATGACAATTCTAGACGCAATAAACATGCAACACTGCTAGATCGACCTACCAAAGAAACTTCATTCTTCCAAAGAAGTAGTATCCTAAACAATATAAAAGTCTGGAACTCAATACCAGTAAGCCTAAGAAATCTGAGAACACCATTAGAAAAATTTAAAACTTGTATATCTCAGTGGTGTCTTAACAGTCGTAATGATATATACATACGGAAAAAAGCTTCTCAAATCTAGTAGATATACTGATTGGTTAAAGCCTCATGTTAGATTAAACACTAGACCAAGTAGGAATAACCTTCAATTTATAAATGTGAAATGTAAAACTGAGAGGTACAAGAACTCAGCCATCCCATCTTTAGTTAGACTACTTAATAGATAGCTTATTACTTA
>JAQFZE010004889.1:0-10768 GCA_034695245.1 Dicyrtomina saundersi | reverse complement strand
GAGAGCCCAAAACTAATCGTATCGTAACTATACCTGCTAAAGTATATACCGTGAGTTTCAAGAATCAAAATGTCCCATTTTTTGCTGAAAAAGAAATGCACTATCTACAAAATAAAAATTTCTAGATCCTAAAAGCCAAATTTCAAATGCAAATGGAATATTTTGCATATTTTAAAAACATGTAAATAGAAAATTTTCACATTTTCAATAGAACATTTTTTACTTTTCAAAAACATGTACATAACACATTTTGCACTTTTAAAAATTATGTAATTAAAATATTTTTCACTTTTTAAAATTATGTAAATAAAACATTTTACACTTTTAGAAAACATGCAAATAAATTATTTTGCACTTTTCAAAAACATGCAAATAAATTCTTTTGCACTTTTCAAAAACATGTAAATAAAACATTTTACACTTTTCAAAATTTAGTAAATAAACCAATTTGCACTTTTACAAATTATGCACACAAAACATTTTTACACTTTTCAAAAACATTCAAATGCAACATTTTGTACTTTTCAGAAAACATGAAAATAGAACATTTTGCACTTTTAAAAAACAAAGTTTAGTGCCATTAACCCTTTTTGCATGTTTAGTTTTTTTGAGATAGCTCATTTTAATCCCAGCTTAAATCGGATATGGACAATTTTGATTCTTCACTCACTCTATGTACTACAAAGCAATTCTGCAATCCCTTAAATCCAATTGCCTATACACGGTAAAATATAAGCAAATGTTTACTATTCATGATTAGTGAGTAAAGTCATCTCTATTTATATCTACTACATATAGCATTACAGATTAAAGAAATAAGCAACTGGCATTTAAAAGTTGTTGACATTGAGAATAATATACTGACTGACGATGAGATCTCTTGAACTGAAACTGAATGTGAAGTAGGTACTTGAGATTAGCATTCTCGTAAGAAAAGGAGAATTTTATGCTTGATTGCTTATTTACTTTTGCAGTTACTTTAAGTAAGTAGTGTGCGTGCACGTTTTACGTAGGTGCTTACATTTTGAGGTTATCATCGCTATCGTTTTCAATTCATTCTGCTCTAACTAGTGTTATAACCAGGAATCATTCAGCCAATTCTGATTTTTATCTTATAATTTGTGCAATTTCCTAAATTTCGAATCGGAATTTTACAAACTAGAAATTGACATTGTAAGTGAATATTCTAGATATAAGGAATTCTGTGCTGTGCATGACTACGTTGTAAAATCAAAAGTGCATAACTTATCTAAACGGTATATAAACTATAGTAAGGAAAAGTTATAATATATTTAGTTCCTAACTAAGTAGGCCCTTGTTTTTTTGTATTATTGATTTTAATTCCTACATAGAAATATTTGTACCACCATGTAACAATAATATTTAATATAAACTTTGAGATTTTTTAAGTAGATTGATTTGCTAATTGATATGAGATTGAGATATTTATTTATGCAGGAAGGACAGACGATATATCCGTACTGCTAAAAAGAGAAAGGACAAGCGGTAAGTTTGATTCTTTCAAGATATACCTATAGCAATAACAAACAGCTGAGCGCTCTGGAGATCTTCGGTCAACTTCTTCCTTTCGTATGGTTCTTTCTTAATAAAATAAATACGTGACTGACTGACGAAAACGACTGAGGCTCTAACTTGGCATCTTTCGATTTAGATCCATAAGCAGTCATAAGTTACCACCAGCAGCTCAGTTTTAAGTAGTAAGTATATTAGCTTGAGGAAATGTAATAAATTAGTAAACCTTTCTAATTAAATGCTAACAGCTAAAAATTGTAAGTCACAAATTTACGTTATAATCCCTATGTTGATCCGCACGCATTTTTTTTTACAAATAGTCAATAGTTGATAGTAGTCAAGGTTTGTGTTCATGATTTATATTTACACATTACTATCAAAATAGTCAATAGTGGCTGTGCATTTTTTTAAATGTATTATTTGTGAAGGAGACAATGTAGACATTGGATACGGACGAGTGTTGAACGTGTGAATTTTTTATCTGTAAAAGTATGTGATGCGATAAAAATGTGTGTATACTTATTATAAAAAAAAAGAAAATGTGTCTCTCTGTCTGTAAGTCTGTGTGCTCTTGCTCCCAATTTAATCCCCGTCGTCCTGTGTCTGCTCTTCTTCTAAGTACATATTTTTGAACATTCAACTTGTAATGTGTAATAATACATACTAACTTTGAAGTTTGACTGACTGACTGTGTGCAGAGGATTTAAGTATGTCATTTACATAGAAACTTTACGTAAGAGATTATTTTTAAACTATTATAAGCCATATTGTAAAGTTGTAATTGGTAAAGTAAATATAATAAGTATACTTAATTGAGCAAGTGAAAATCTGTAATAGTGTGCTACTGTGCTTTGCCGTCACCTTTTTTGTCATTTGTTCTCGTGTCAGTGTGGTCGTGTGTGTGCGTGTTTGCATGCCATTCTAATTTGTACCGACTGTCAATAAACTCATTTCAATTTAAAATGTTGGAATTATTTTTTAGCCGATGCCTGTAGTAAAAGTTCACATACTGAGCATTGTGATTGTAAAATTGTGATTTGAATAACATAGAATCTATAGAATTGTTTCGGATAGTGTGTCTGACTGTCTGTACTGTACCATCAACTACAGTTTTGTGATCAGAATTTATAAAAAAAAGTTGTGTGTGAAGTGTTAGTGTAATCGCGTAAATTTAAGTTTTTTTCTTACTGTTTTTATCCTTGAGCTTGTAGCAGTTGACACATCCAAGGTTAATGGTCGAGAAAGTTTGATTTTGGTTTTGAATGCAGCTGTTTGCATCTTGAAATACTAAATAGTCAGGTTGAGGATTTTCACTAGTCACCGATACAATTTGAGTCCAACTGTATAATATAATTATCAAGACTGTAATTGTGCTAGTGTGTGGTTTCAGGTGAAGAAAACCGCAACCACGAGCACCGTCACCACATTGCGACCCAAAGGGTCTCATTTTTATTATTTCTACCACAGTTGACAGTCACAATCGGTTGTCACTTTTTGTGTTTTATGTTTTGTCAATGCAGATTTTGTAATCGTTTAATTGAAGAAAGGAATTTGGAATTGTCCCGATCCTGAACTGAAAAATCATCAATTGTCAACTCAACGGTTTATATTGAATCAAGAAAGAAATTCGGTGTTGCTTTTAATCAAGCGAAGATATCTGAATTGTGAATAATTTTCCCCCTGTTCTGTAGCTCTGTTGAAGTGACTACTAAACATTTTGGAATTTTAAAATTTAAATGTGACTGACGCCGTTTTGATTTCATGGGCACAGGATCAATAATAATGTCGAAATAATCACCCGTGCCTCTCGAAAATACTGAACACATTAGTTTTCGTCCCTTCGTTGTTCGCTCGTTGTCGTCGTTTGTTGTGACACCGGACTCCAATATATTGCCATGGTTACCTTTAAAATTCGGGAAATTTGAAAGATACACGACTGAGTAACGTAGTTTGAGCGTGGTTTTGGAATATTTAAAGAGTTACATATTTTTAAACTTGTAGGATTTTTCGCGCTTCTTCAAAAAAATTGAATATTTTTTGTTCCTCATTATCCAGTCCCATTCCATTTTAATAAAGATTTAATAAAAATACAAGAACCCGACAGGTCTGCAGGTCACGCTAACATGACATGACCCGTAGATAGACGTAAATTATTATACAATTACATATTTTGTTTTTGTAAGTGACGAGTAGACGATTGGGTTATAGACTTTTAATGTTAGAAAATAGTTTCAAGATTTCAATTTCTTCTACTATCAACTCCCGATCCCGATCTGTAATTTGTTATTCCATTCCATATGTTTGACCAACTTAGAACTTGGAAGTTCCAAGTATAAAATTTTCTTCAATCTTCAAAGTTGTGAATTTTGGAGTGGTTCGTTTGGTTCGTTTGGTATTTGTATAAGTTGAGCAACAGCAGCCCAGCCAGTCCAAGTCCAGTCACAATATGAGCGCAAGTAAATCAGATTTTGTTTCTCGGAAGAACAAACAAGATACATTTGTTTCGGATGACTCCGGGAATTTCACAGCTTCCGTTTTTACTGATGGTGATGGGTCTCATGTGACCTTGCTAAGTCCCCGAGTGGATCCTGCAACGTCCGTCGGTGGGGTGACTGAGGATGGATGCTACACATCAGCCGTTTCTCTCTCAGATTATCTCACAGCTCCATCATCGCCTAGGAATTCTGCAGAACCAGCCGAATCTTATCTTAAGGCAATCTTTGATAATTTCAATGAGCTGTACCAAGATAAAATGGCTTGGATTGATGAAAATATTCCGGATATCGATAGCCATTCTCATGTTATGGTGAGTCAATTAAAACAAAATCATGCAACGAACAAGTACAAATAAGATTTAAAGATAAAAAAATTATAGCACATAAGTACCTAAGTTGCTATATATTGTATATGTTTCGTTTGTTCCTACAGGCAAAAAAGAACGTCTTGGAACACTGGGTGAAGGATGTTATAGAACAAAATAATATCCTTGTTCAGACAGTGGAAGAACTCGAGACAGAAGCAGAAAAAAAAGTACAAGTTTTGCAAAAGAAAGTGTACGAGTCGGCAGAGCTGGCCAAAGAACATATGGGAATGATTAAAGAGTACGAAGACCAAATAAAACAACTTATGAAAGAAAAACATATTGTTGAAAAGCAAGAAGAGGTATTATCACTTTCTGAAATTAAATTTTGTTATAATTTTAATTGTACTGTGAAAGATTTTACTCTGGTATAATGTATTGCACATTGTAGCAGTACCAGCACCAGCACAGCCATGAGCATTACAATTAATCGAAGGGGTACAATAATTATAATTTTGTTTGTTTGGTTCATAAGATGTTTAATTTTAAATCCACAGTTTTTTCGGAAGGAGTCGATGTACTTGGAAAAAGAAAAGAGGCGAGCTTTGGACCGAATGCATACACTAGAAAACGATAACTCCAGTCTCATTACGCTTATGAATCGTATTCGAGATATGGGAGTTTGGGACACGAATGGTTTAAATTTTACACCCCGCACGTATGACTGTATTTTCGGACTTTATCCTAATTTAGCAGGGTACGTTCTGTCTATTTTCCACAATAATTAAATATTATATTTAAATTTTCGCAACTGTAAAACATAATCCATACTTACGTACTGCAATGCCTTTATGAAACCTTTTGAATCGAAGTATTCTTTACTTTGTAATTTAGGAGTGAAGTTCAGACCGTTTTTACGCGAGAAAAAACTAGACATTTAGAGGTATATAAATTACTTATAATTCAGTAGTGGAATTTAGTGTTCAAGTATTTAAATTTTCATGCCACAATGTTGCAGTTATGGCTTGTAGCAATTACACATGCGGAATAATTTTTGATTTTAAATAAATATGGTTGTGGTTCTTTTTTTCTAGAAAGCGGAAAACAATATTGCTCAACTAATGGCTCAAGTAGAAGAGCTTCACAGTCGCAAAAATGAAGCCGAAAAATTACTTACAGAAAAAACTAAAGTTACTGAAGAGTTGCAAAATGATATTAAAGATTTACACATCAAAATTAAACAGTACCAAGATGAACATCAAGACTTTAAAAGAAGTCTCAAAGAAACTCAGGAGCAACTTAAAGCAGCTACTTTAAAAAATGTTGTAAGCTTTATAAATATCAGTCGAGTGGGGAAATACAATTTAACCACTAATTTATTTTTATGTACTCAAATGAAATTTTACTAATTTTAATGTGTGGTATGTTTCTATTTTTTTTTGTAGCAATCTCGACCTAGTACAGGAGATACAAAAAGAGAATCAGAAATGAAAGAGATGCTAGGCGAACTGAGGGATTTAAGGAATCAATTAAATATTGCATGTACTGAGAGGCAGCAAGCGATGAAGGAGTCTAATCAACTTAAAACGGAACTTAAAGGACGTATCGTCCAGATGGAAGATATGAAATGTCTACTTGACCAAATTCAAACGGTACCTATACCTACTTCGTTTATTATTGATTTTAAACTAGAGTTTGAGCTGTGTTCTACTAGCAGTGTTGTATTCCAGATCGTAAACTCGAATATGAAATGTTTTTTATCTTTATTCTTGTTCTAACTGTATGATATTACAGGAAGCAGCAAGCACCAGAAATGCTGTACAAGACGTCCAAGACAAACAAGGTCAGATGAGTTCACTAAAAGAAGAGGTCAATTTCTATCAGACCAGCTACGAAAATTCAAATGTTTTACTTGAGGCTAAAAGTGAGATTATAACTCGTCTTCAAAATCAGATGGATCAGTTACATGATAAGGTATGATTCTTTGTACGTAGTGATTAGTGCTATTAGTTAATATTTTGCTCTGTAATGCAGTATTGTCTTACATAGATAATGCTAATAGAGACTATAGGGACTGCTACTTCTTCTGGTCCTTCTGTTTATGCATGGGCATGGTCTATATTTTAAGTCTAACAATGGCTTAAAGTAATTTTGTAATAATTATTGTGTTTCTGTAATTCTGGTTTTGGTTGTGACAATGTAGTGTGCACAGCATCATGTCAAAGTGAAGTGGCAAATGATTTTATATTTCGTTAACAATTATTGGTTTATTTAGCGTATTATTACTTCAGTATTATTAGGAGGTTAATTTTATTGCGTATTGTTTAAAACCTTGGAATGCATTATAATTATTTTTGAAATTTAAATGTAAGGTTGCTAAATTGGAAAAATCCCGATCCTGTTCACCTAACCCCGTTGCTACCTCAACTCCTCCTAGTCGTAGTCCTAGTCTTCCTGCTAGTCATCCTTATAGTCACCGCCCTAGTCATCCTGAATCCCGTAGTCGTCCTGCCAGTGCCAGTCATCCGTCTTGTCATGATCATGATCATGGGCCTGATTCTCCTCAAACCATCGCCGCTCCATTAAGTTCTGGCAAAAAATCCAAGCCAAAAGAAATTAGAAAGGCAGCTGTGAAAGTAAACAAAAAGGGAATTATCACAACAAAGCCATCCAAGACTGAAACTTCTAAGCTTCAAGATTCAATTAAGAAGCATAGCTCCTCCTACTACTCCAAACCACCATGGAATGAAAATTTTGTCCGAAATAAAAAACTATCGTCATCGTCACCCCGAACTAGTTCTGATAAGCAAAAAAGCCAAAGTCATAACATTACGTCTGCGCCTAAATACAGCTCTGAAACCAAAACAGCATCTTCAGTCAAAACTACAATACAAATGCACAAGAACGAATCCTCACCGCCACCAAGGCTCAGTTCTTTTGACCCGGACAAGGCTGACGAGAAACGATTATTATTTAATGGTGAGTGTTATTGTTGAATTAATCGCGGCTATAAGAAATTATTAAAAGTTAAAAGTCAAGCTTTATTTTTATTGCACTTTAGTGCAGAATTACTATGGCCCCAGGGTTAATTTATGGGAGGGGTGTCTTCTGGCTAGATGGGTGGTTTTGGTGTATGGTACTTTATTAAATATAATATAAATCCTAAAAAAAACTACATATTACCCTTCCTGAATTACAGAGGCACCTAAGCTACACTCCATGTCAACAGGAAATGAAAATTCCCACGCTCCAGTAAATCGTATCATTGCAGACTATATTGGGCAGTCAGACGCTTCTGGAAAAAATAGCTCTGCCAACGATTCAAAAAAAACATCGAAACAACAAAATCAGCGAACGTTGGAACGAATAAAATTACCACCCATTCCTACAAAAGTTGAGACTCTATCACCACCGCTCTTCGAAAAAACTCTCGAAGAGCACCTCCCTAGAATAATTGTTAAGGAGAAAAAACATCATTCGAGTGGGATTGAAACGCTTGAGAATCTCATGGAAGTTTGTGTAAAAGCATCAAGGGAATTGAATCGTCAGTCAGATGCCGAGGGGAAATCATCTCAAAAGTACCGAGTCGTCGCTGGCCACACACACCGACGCCATACTTATCGAAGTCGAGAAAATACGTATACTGTGGAGACCGTTCCGAAGAGCAAGGCAGGTGTAAAGGGAGAGCGGGAAGTGAGTACTCCCAAAACTACGATGTTCATGAGCAGAACTGCTGAGGATTCCAAACCGAACAATAATAACGGCAACATGAATAGTAAAAACAGCAATAACAATAGTACTGTGAACAAGAACAAACTGAACGGTAAACCCAAACCCGCTGTGCCTGAAACGGAATCTGAAACTTTATCTAATATTTCTCAGTTTCGACGTGCCCCCAATCCCCAACCACAAAAGTCCACCCCACCAACACCATTTCCAGACGAAAGGAGTCCAGCAAGTATTCTAGCTGAGCTACCAAAGGAAGCCAATGATTATCTCGTTAAGAAATGGATTATTAGCAGTCCATCGCCCTCAAAAAAAATACGAAAGCCAAGATCTACTTCACCAAATAAGTCTGCATCAAATGTACATAGTTTGTCGGATCCGTATCGTCCGGATAGTCGTGGAAAATCTAAATCAACTGGACCTGCAAATTTAAAGGTTTTCCGTAATTCGTCTTACAAACCACAATGACTATGACAAAATAAAATGAGCCTACTTACATCTTCCTTCTTGCTTGTTGTCTCTCTACCAAAATCTCATACCGATTACCGATTCCAATCCGAAACAAACATCGCCCTTCCATACAAAATATTTTGTGTTACTTTTGTGCTCTCACTAGTAATTTTTAAAATAATTATTATAACATGATCAGTATCATTATTGTCATCCTCTATTTGTGCATTTTCGTATATTTTATGTACTTTGCTTTATCAGCATTTGACTTTGATTTTACCATATATCGGTATGATACATTTTCTAAATTTATGCAAGGAAAATACTTAAAAATTGTCACAATCACTCTTCGTTTCGTAGCTTTTCTTTTGTTTTCAAAATAATTCAAGTTTTCCTTTTGTGCCCTACAATTTTCCCATATAGTTAAGTGCTGTGTTATTTCGATTATGGATTGGATATGCTTAATTTTTTTAATTTTGCATGCGCTTTGATCTCGTATTTATTTTCCTAGTCCTAGTTCCTGTAACTCTGGAACTCAGAAATTTAAAGATAAAAATTGGAATGAATTTAAAAGTTTATACTTAAGTACTTACAATTAGCGTGTAACTTTATTTGATGTTTGAAAGATTGAATACTCCTTTAAAAATAATACATGTGTCTCCTCGGTTGAATTTTTTAGATGCTGGCCTTTGATGAGTGGAGTCGAAAACAAGACGTAACACATAGTGATGCTACCGGTGACAGAGATAGTGGTGTAAGGGTTGTAAATTATTTCAAGAAACTATTAGACTAACCGCAACCGCCGCAACTTTTGATTCTCGTCTATGTATCTATGTCAGCTAAACCGTTACCTTCATCCCGCTTTTATATTCCTTCTTTATAAATGGCAAAAAAAAAGGATCGTCGTAACTTATTTCCTCTTGTGCTCACTCCGGAAGAATTGTGATTGCGATTACTGTACAAAATACTTTACTTTTACAGTTATACCGTTACCATACTTTACACAGTATATAAAGTTAAAGTTACCAACCTATATACCTGTCCTTAAACTTTAAACGAAGAAAGATAATACGTAAATAATTATGCATTTATGTATAAAATTGACGCCTTAATAAAATCATTTGTACACTTACGGCATTTTCTTGTCAATATAAAATCCTTGCCATGCTCTCCTTTATCCTTTTTGATCACTAATTAATTATATTCTAGTAACTATAAAATTATTGTATAATTAATTCCTATGAATTTTTAACTCTGCCTTTCCTACACAATCCTTGAAACCACCAGTCTACATGTCGTTTAGCTTTTGTGACTCATTGTACCTACCTATTAATTTAATGTCGCTTGTAACTAACATGCTATTTTACAGAGGTGATTCTTACTTGTATATTCGTGTACTCCCTAGAATTTCGTCTCAAAGTCCTTTTGTTAATGTCACATTGGTAATTTTTTAAAATATTTCTTGTATATTTTTGTATTACTGTAGCATCTGAGCGACTTTAGTGACTGTTGGAATTGGAACGGTAATGAGGACGAGGATAAGGAAATACAAATCCAGGTATATATTAATATATTGAAATGCAGCATCACATTCACATTTTCATTGTTGCTGACACTTGACACTATTTTGCATTGTTACGTTGATACATTTTTTGTGGATCATAAACTATTAGTCGGAATTAGTAGAATTTAAATTTAATTTCTTTTAATATTCAATATTTATAGCAAAATGCAACTGACATGATAAGCTCTGGATTGGAAAATTATGAAACTATCTGTTCCTCCGCCTCTGAACATTCTCAGTCTCACATAGGGCCAGACTTGGATAGATTCCAACAACTTCTTATTGAAAATCAAAGGCTGAGAGAGGAAAAACAAGAACTGGAGGAGCTAAATAAACATTTAGAACAAGACAAATCACAGACAAATGATGATCACAAAAAGGAACTAGAATTAAAAGATGTGGAGATTACAATGCAGAAGGTAACTATTAATCACCTTCAAGAATCTTACGTGGCACTCAAAACGGGTCAAACGTATGTTCCTTCCTCACGAAATCATACTAATAACACTGCTTTACCTTGTGGGAAAGTTTTTCAGATTTAATTAAAAATACTTCTCCCCCTTGCCCCTTTGTTTCCCTTTACATACTTATTTTACACACATGTCGTCGCTACAAGTATTAGATCCTGTGTACATTATAGATACATAAATACTAAATAATATGTATTTTTAATAAAAAACATGTGTCGCCCAAAA
>JAQFZE010004888.1:0-10768 GCA_034695245.1 Dicyrtomina saundersi | reverse complement strand
AAACGGTGAGTTCGATTGTTTCTAAAATTTGCGATACAGCACATCTTTGTATAGGTACTTGTCATAAAAATTACAAAAAAGTTCTGTGCACTTTCAATATTTCCCCAAATCCTCCTAGCCTGCCGCTTTTTATAAAAATATTCCCAGTGTGCATAATAAAGAATGTAACCTATTTGTTAACATTAGGAATTTAAAATTTCCGGGGGGGGGATAATGCGCCTGGTTCTCCTATGGTTCCTTAGTCACTGAGACGATGTGATTAGCTGTTGTTTTAATATGATTATGCCATATATTAATTAAATATATTTCTTGTCTTTCCAGTTACATTCTAACGTGGTATTATAGTTTCTGACTTTTCGAAATTTCCCATGGAGCCTTTAAGTGTTGCTAAGACGGAGCCATTGTCAGAAAGTACGGCGAAGAAACTGGGAATCGACGTAAGCACTGGCAGGGACTCTGATCATTGCCATATAAAAACTGACATTTGATTACATGATATTTTGAGCCACATTAAACTATGAAAATCAACAATAATTGTAATGTTTTCCCTTAAATTGATTGCATTCTTTTTTTTAATATAGGAGCTGATCATAATTTTTACATACTATTGGATATCTTCGAATGATCTTCTCAACTTTCGACTGGTGAATAAATTGTGGCGAGATGCTGCCACCTCAATTTTGCTTCAAAGAGATTCGTGCTATGTTGATTTACAGCACATAATTACTAGGGTCTATAGCAATTATGACGTCCCTTCCCACTTTTTTAAGTTTACTGTTCACAACCAAAACCAGCCAATCAATAATCTAAGGGAGCTGACCGTTTTGATGTCGAATTCCGTGAAGTTTCCAGTGTCACATTTCAAAATACGTACCTACCTAGATAAATTCGTGTTCCCTGACTATTCGCACTTCGAGGACTTGCTTCTGTTTTTTAGGCTGCATGGGACTAAGATAACAACTTTAAGTCATGATGGTTGTGTCACTAATGAGCTTGTACGTGATATATGCACTTCCTATGCACCTAATTTAGAATTCCTCGACTTGAGTCAGGCTTTGGCTATGAAAATACCTACAAATCAAAACATATACCAAGACAAGCAAAACATGCTTCGATTCAAATCTCTAATATTAGGAAACTGTGCTACCAACGTAACAGAAGATTATAAGAAACTGATTCATTTCCTCTTGTCATCTTCATACAGACTAAGTTGCATTGCTGAGGTACCGTATAATACTCTATTACACATTTTGGACGAGGGGAAAGGTGGCCTTGTAAGAAGCCTTGATTTTGGAAGTCTTACAGCAGAAGAAATTAATAATGGTTTTGCGCAACGTATGAACAAGTTTCTTAAGGTCCATCCAACACTATCTAAATTATCCTTGGATGTATCTAACTTCCGATGGGATAATACAAACTTATTGCCATCAAATGAGCTAGTTAGTACTTGTCAGCATACAATAAGTGAATTCAAGCTATATTTTTGCCGTTCCGTAGGAGTTGGCAAGTTAAAAATACCTCCAATGCAAAATCTGAAAACGATAACATTACAAGCAAGACTTCTAAATTTCCCGGAACCGGATGAACCCTTCAATATATTTTCGTTTAATCATGACCTTGTAGGGCAGGATTATTTTCCACATTTGAAAAATGTAATTCTGCAAACTTGCAGAGTAAGAATTGACAATCTTGTCTCCTTTTTTTTACTGAACCAACCTGAAAATTGTTTTCCAGCAGTGGATGTTGTGGAACTATTTACTATGTCAGTCTATTTTAAACTAAACTGTACGAAATTTCCCAAAATTTTCCCGCGAGTTCGGTGTCTTACAATTAACTGGGACACAAATATTGAAAATATGAGTAGCAGCTTGTGGTTGCTAGACTCGTTACAATTTATTGTTGTAAATGAAATTTGCGCAAGTCAGGAAACTGTGGCAAATTTTGATTTTGCTACATTCGTGGATCACTTCTTTACTGGATTTAGTCTTCGGTTGTGTCAGAAATTAAAATCCAAAATACTTCCTAGGCATTTTGATACGTCATACAAATGGAAGTTTCTTCATACCCAAGAATCAATATGCAGTTTACCAAGTACAAATTACTTCTTATGATTCATGCACCTATGACAATGACATTTTCTTTAAATACTTTAGTGATTTTAAAAATCATTCAGTCACTTAAACTCTCAAGAAACATTATTCAAATTTGTACATTAAATAATTTGTGGTGTATGCTTTTATTTACAGATCTTAAGCAGCTGATACTCAAGTTTGCATATGATTTTTCTGTTCCATTCGCATCGAGAGTTGCTGGACTTTATGGATTTGCGCAAAGACCAGATACGAAAATTATTATTTCCTACGATCCAGATAATATCAGAAACATCAGTGGAGGTACCTACATTACGTTCATAGGCTATGCACTTACTTATTATCAAATCAAGTTGAACCAAAATTCACCTAAGGTGCTCCAACATTTTGTTGTTGCTTGTTGCTTTTACAAAAAGCACACGTTTTTTTTAACCTAATTTGAGAGTTTCCTATTTTTTAAGCTTATCAAAGTTTATACATGCAATTTCGTTTTTCTGTTTTAATTAAAAGCCGCATTCCTTAAGTTAATTTCATTTCATTATACAACTTTGTGATTACATATTATGTAGATAGCAGTTTTTGTTAGCAAGTTTTTTTTTCTATTTCAGATCAAGAAGAAAGTGATGGTGTTAGGCGAGATAAGTATGAAAATCTGTGTTTTGGAGCCATACAACCGTACGTCACAATTATTCGGGAAGCTCATCGTCTTTAATTTAAAGTTCAAAAGCCATGAAAAGTAAAAGTCCATCAGATTATTTCATTAACTCCCATACTACAGGCATCCTCTACCTCAACCATTCCCTGTCATTATTACTATTATTAATATTTTGATTTAGATAAAGAAGAAGGAGAAATGAGGTTTCAGTGTCAAGGAATAAAACATTTTGCGTTAAAATTAATTTGTGAATTTAAATTCTACAATCAGTTGATGCAAAAGGGTCCTTTTATCTTAATTACATTTAAGAGTAACTATATACAAAAATTTTGAATTTGTGCGTAAACTTTGATCTCGACTACTTATATACATATTACATATAATTAATTACAATTTATTTTGCCACTTTTAATTAATTATTGACTTTTAATTTTGAATATCAATAAATCTGTGTTGTAGTATATATATACATCCATCTCGTAGTAAGGTCAAGGTCAGCGTACTATTAACCAATTGTTAATTTCATATTACACAAATTAATAATCAAGACTGGAGAGTTCGAAATGGCTCATCATTAATTTAAGGTAAAATTAAAATACGCTATTTCGAATAATCACTAAATGAGGTGGATAAATACAAAATAAATTATAGGAAGCGTAAAATGTTACATTTAGGTACATATTTTTTAAAAGTTCAAAATGCTCTATTTACACTTTTTTTAAAAACGTAAATTGATTTTTTCTTTAACTTTCAAGGGCACCTATTTTTGTTTTGTAAATAGTACATATTATTTTACGCTAGAAATGAAATCAAGGTATTTTAAATCTTCACATACAATATTGTCCTTAGTGCATGCTACAAAACATAATGTAAAATAATTGGATTTCTTCAGTTTATTTGATTTCTTTTTGAAACTAAACTACATTTTCTATTATTTCTTACGCTAGTTAATTACTACTTACACCATTTTATTTTGCAATATCTAAAGTTTTTTGAGTCTCTCAATATCATCTTCACTTCAAATCATGTCTACTATTTTGTTTTGATTGGCAACATTCAATAAAAAATCATACGGAGTTTTGTATTTAGCCAACCAGTGCCAGTGTTAATAAGTTCATGTGCACCTTACTGGACACTATATTTATAATTTGTATAAGATCGTGGATATGTAATAAAGTGTGATATTTATTTGCTATTACATCTATTATAAATATTTGTCAGAATATAAAAATCTTAATTAAATCAAAAATGCTTTCGTTTCTCTTAGGAAAGTCATGGACTAAATGTGAATAAAACAATATTATAGCTTACAAGTTACAAGACACTATAAAATTTCGTCGTCTGTTATGATCCTAATTTTACGTTAGCCTGCATCACTTGCCCTAATGGATTTCCTGTCTATATGCATATAACAAGAATGTAGTAATAATCTTCTTTTTCAGTTACGTTGTTGTTTTCTTGCTTCTGTAGATGGACTGCATAATATTATGCATCGTGCATTACTGCAATATAAATTTCTATTTAAAGTGCATTTTTTGTGAAACGTACCTATACCACCTATACTTACAATAGGCAAACCACTGACTATGTTTCCTCGGGATCTGAAAAAGCAGCCAGAAATGGTTTCCTTGGACCTCAGTTAGAACCAATAGTGTGGTAATTTGAGAGCATTTTGCTTTATAAACCGGCCAAAATTCAAAAACATTGAATTTTTTAAAGTTTGCAACGCTGTAAATTTTACATTTTCTGTATGTTTTCATTAAAACTTCTAGTTTTGTGATGTTCAGACTTTTGTCTACATAGTGGTTTCTGAAAAATTTTACAATCAATTTATTTTTATTTTTTCGAAAATTATTAGAATGTTTTAATTTTGTGTCCCATTTTCTAATGAAGCTTTTTTTTATAATTATTAGTATTCTTTGAATTAATATTACGAAAAATCAGGCTTCTTAAAAATAGCCACCTCAGGGTTTAAAGTAACTCAAATTGTTTGGCCGCAGTGGTTTGCAAATGTTTACAAAAAATCAAATTTAAAAAAATTCCTACCTTGTAGCTTTTACAATGTTCCTCCGATTTTGATAAAATTTGAGTTTTTGTAATGATGCAAATTATTACTTACACTATTCCTTAGAAATAAATTCAAGATGATTAAAAAATCGAAAATTATTCTGTTAAGATTTGGTTTAAAAATTTGTGCCTCAAAAATAAGGGTTTCTCAATATTTAAAAACCTTTTTTTTTAAATCATGAATTTACAATGTTAGAAAATGCTCTAAGAATTAGAAAACCTTGAATTTTATCAAAATCGGATCAGAGTCGTAGATGCTTCATGGCAGGAAAGTTTTAAAATTTGAATTCGTTAAACTTTGGCGGGTCACTGCCACCATACTTCGTAAAATTCACTCGAATATTTTCGAATAAATGCAATGGATAGTAGCCTAATTTTTGTGAATGTGTCTTTCTGAATTTTGTGTGTAATTATCATATTGTGTCATTCCCTTGTGAGGGTCAATGCACCCAACCTAAAATAAAACAAAAGAGTTTGGCTAGAATTGACAATAATAATTTTCAGTGTTGAGACTATGCAGGACAACGGATAGATGTTCGAGATAGAAAATATCGAATTATTTTTGGTGAGGAGTAATTTATATACTCGCTTTGGGCGGTAAATTTGTGTAAACCAGCCGACTTCCGTTGAACCTGTCAACACTACTTAAATCCGCCTTAGGAAACATTTCTCTTAGTTGCTCCAGGAATCTATTCGTAGGATAAAAGTAGCTCGTGACATTAGTCACACTCAGAACTGGAATATGATCGCGAAAGAAATCCGTGAAGCCAACATGTCTCATGTCGTCATTTCGATACACTGTAGATAAAGACAGAGATTTTAAGTTGGGGTATGTTTGTCCTAGACTAACTGAAATAGGAACAAAAGTAAGTTTTAAACAATTTAAACTATGATAAAGTCGGTTACAATAGGAAATGGTGAGACATTTAACTTGGGGCATTGGCGGAGCAGCAAAATCGCCAGTAATTCCTTTCCATGTGAGGTGTTTTAAAGTAGTTGAGCTAGCGTTGAGTATTTTACACATAAAGTTGGCTGCTTTAGAATAGTCTGTAGGAAAATAGGGAATGCCTTCAAGGCTTAATTTCTCAAGTATCAGGTCTTTTTCATGATGATCTGCAATCTGCTTCAATGATTCCGTACCTTTGACATCCGGCCAATTTAAATGTAATTCCTTGACAAGGCATAAACGATTTGTGGGTTTTAAAAGTACGTGAAGATTTTCAAAGGGTACATAAATTTCAACTAAATTAGGGGCGCAAGACAGTAACAGTGCTAGGGTAACATTAGAAATAAATTTGCATTTAAAAACCTTAAGACAGTTTAAAACTAGCTTAGCATCACCACAAGAAGATTTTTTGATTTCCAAGCCAATAAGTCCTTCTTCAACTTGCTTATCCCTAAAACTGCTACTCTGGAATTCCGGATCGTCGACATCATTGAGTGCTAAATGTTCAAGGTTGGGTGCCTGAGTTGATAGGAGCCGCCATAGATCGCAACTCCAAATGTTGTTTTCTTTAATACAGATTTTTGTAATTGTGGATCCGTGAGCGTTCAAGAACGGGGTAATTAGAAGGCAGATTTTCAAGCTTGTTCTAAAATGATATTTGTTCCGGAATGAAAAGGATGTAGACGGAAAATTGGCGGAGTTGTTCATGAGGTCTATAAAATCTTCCAATGACCGCTCTGAACTACCTTTTAGTAGGTAAAATTTGTTTGGTTCGTCCTTTGGGCAGTCCCCAAACCTGATAGTGAGAGTCTTTCGCAGTTGCTGAGATGTACAGCTTCCCCAGCGAGAAGAAACTAGTCGGCAGTTTAACAATGTGTGTCTGTCTAAATCAGCAAATATTGATTCCAGTATCTGCAAAATAAAAAATTATAAAGGAATTAAACATTATATAGAATTGCCTATACAACATTATTAAAATGTTTATAGTCCAAATTTAAAGCATCCCTAACATTTTGTTTTAAAAATTTGTATCACACAATTTTTTCAAATAATTTTTTTATATCTAACTAGAAAACTTAATTACATGATCAATTGCAAAGGCAGCTTCTTCAGGTGAACAAGGCAAATTAGGACCACGCTCACGCAGCACAACTTGTGCACTTCCGGTTTCATCCAGCTCGGTTATACTACCTTCACTTTCGCGGTAGTTTCCGTCATGGCTGCCGATGGACAGTTTAATCTTTTTAGCTGACTCATTTTCCATGTCACTCATGATATAAAATGGTACCTTTCAAAATATTAGAAGCTGACAGAACGGATGAATTCGGAGTGTATACTACTTATTTTTCGCACTTTCCGCTAGAGGCGTGGCGAGGCTGCATATCTGGAAAATAATTTATTTGTAATATAAAAACATTGATGTGCAATTCAATTATTTTCAATTCCAAATACATTGCATTACTCAATCTAACCCATTAATTGAAGGAAGTTAACAGAACCCCAATAGCTCGGAAATTCCAGTGAGGCAAAGTGCCTTATTTAGTTACCCAAAAAATAAATTGTTGTTTCTTTGACACCCTGTAACTCTACAATTTTTGTCCAAGTTATGAAAAATGTGTAGTTTTGTAATTTGCAAAACATTTTCTAAAAAGTTATAACTACAATGTTTTTGAAATCTGAAAAAAAAATTTTTTTTTTCATAAAATTAACTATTTTGTTATGTTCTTTGTAATAATATGAATTAAACATTTATTGCTAAATTAAAAGAATGAAGATTCGATACTTAAACAGTTCGCTACCCTATTGTTTATTTAATTTTCGTCCGATTTTCAAAAGAGTTATAGATGCTTGATCATTGCAGTAATATCTTCAAAGTTATTTCTGGATTATTTAAAATTTTGAAAACTCCATTTTTCAATATTGTTAATTAGCATTAAAATAAGGACAGCAAAAATAACCGTTTTTTGTCTGTATTTTTGAAATTTCAGAAACGCAGAAATTGCTTTTTAAATAATGTTCTGCGAATTACAAAATTACTTTTTTTTTAAATCGAAAAAAAATTGTAGATGTTACAGGGTGCTCAATAATTAAACATTCATTTTCTGGTTATCTAACTAAGGCGTCCGTTGAATTATTACTAGAGAAATTATAGTCTCAAAAATCTCACTTAGCAAGTCAAAATGCCTATTCGCATCATGTTGTTAAGCAAATCTACTTTTTTTCACATGCTCTTTTAAACAACAAATATATAGAGCTGATTTTGCATGACCACTTCTGACTCTTTCCTCTAATAAGGAAATGATTTCACATGGTACCTGCCAATTTCAAAAAGTCATGTCTACAAAAATCAGGCTACTTTTGAATAGTGGAGACCCAAAGTAGCTTGATTGTATATTGCGTTGTTTGGTTACAGTAGCCCGCCAAAGTTTAAAAAAAAATCAAATTTTAATATTTTGCCGCCCTGAAAGTTCTACAGTTCTCATTCGATTTTGACAAAAAGTGATGTTTTGTACAGTAAGGAAACTTTTCTAAAAATCAATTTTTAGATTTTCCAAATTAAAAAATTGTGATTTTGTTTTGAAAAAAAATTAGAGAAAACATTGTTTTTAAGGTCTAATTTTATAGACAAATTTTTTCGAAAAAATAAATTTCTCGAATTTGAAAAAATTCTGAAATTACTTTTTAGAAAAGAGTTTTAACGTTAGAAAACGTCATTCGTCAAAATTGTACAAGAACAGTAAAAGTTATAGGGTGGCAATTTTTTTTTTGAATTTTTTAAAGATTTGGCGGGCTACTGTTACAAAGCAACGCAAAATGCAATCGAGTTACTTTGGATCTACACTATTTAAAACTAGTCTAATTTTGTAGACATGACTGCTTGAAATTGGCGGGTACCATGTACCATGTCAAACCATTCTTTTTTAAGTATGCACCTATGACTGGGATGTAATTGCCGTCATCGTAATGTTAAAAAACTGGGATGGGGTGGTCCTTAGAGCGCAGTAATTTAATTGACATCATTTATAGACCATCGCTAATCAAATTTGAATATAATGATTATGTATTACAAGTTAGGAAACAATGTTACTTACAATAATTAAATCTCCGAACTCAGGAAGATCTTAATCCCAAAATTGTAAAGTTGGTATAATTTTTGAAAGAATAGGAGTTTTTATTTTTGAAAACTTGATAGTAAATAAGGTTTATTTTAATCACAGTTACTACTATCTACATACTTTTTAGGAATAGCAGAATTTAAAGTGTTGTCGTCTCCCGTGCCTCTCCCGATGTTGTTACTGAACAAAGCGAGTTTCTGTTACTAATAAATACTATGTGATAATGTGCGAGGGATTTATAATCATTTACTTACAAGGCTTACGATAAAAATGAACTCTTGTTCCTAAATAGGAGGGTTCAACTGAATGACTCCTGTGAACTACTAACATCATTTCTGAGAAAGGGTAGAGAACCGTGAGGGACTCGGTTCTAAAATTAAATGTCTCTTTCAGTCTCCCTCAATGCTCCACTACCCTTTCCTTGTTCCTGTTTAATTTTCTTGCAAGTCAGTTGGTGGTTGTTTGTATATAATCTAGCCATGCATGTTATCCCTTAAGGCATGAGTGGGACTTGGGTTGAAATTGTCAACTTTCCGGATCCTTTTTCACATGCATATGTCATGAGGTGAGTGCATAATATTTACCTACATAGGATTATCAAGAATTTTGTAGTTGCATGAAGCTTCCCAGCTTTTATTGTAATTGATGTACCATTTTGATACATACCAAATATTGAGAAGTATTGAGAAGAATTAAAAAGAAAACATGTTAATCTATTCAAAACAATGTTGGAGTTATATTAGTTTCGCTTAAATTGTAGAGTTAAAGATAAAAATAGGCGTAAATAAATAAATAATAGAATTAATGAAATACAAACGACAGCAGCCACAACTGCATAATCAAGTCACTTGAAAGTAAAGTATAGGAAAATTATTCATTTTATTCACCAGTTACACGACATTTCCTCCCGGACATTTTCCCCCCGGACACTACCCCCCACAAAAACCCATCTAAAATTGTTATAAAAATACTTGTGATTAGGCTTCGTTAGGTAAAGTACCCGTACAAAAAAATTGAGTTAAAAAACTAAAATCGGTCACCATTTATTTATTATTCGCTGTTCGTGTTAAATTTGCTTTTTATAGACTTATCCGGTTTTGCCAAAAAACTCTTCATATGTACATAAGTGCTTCTTTTTTATTGTTATCAACGTTATAGTATGGCAAAATATTGTTATTGTGTTTGCAATAATAGCTAACAATTTGGGAGGACATGCACTATATTTTCTCTAATGCTAATTTTTGACAATGTTTTGAAATCAACTAAATAAATAGTAAAAATCCCTTGTATGTAAATCACTATGCTACTGCACTGCCTTGTGCAGTCTTGAGACATCATCTTCAGCAACAATAATTACGGCCTGTACTGCGTTTGGAATTAATTCTCGCTCTTTCCTCTTTTGAATGGATCTCAAGGAGTAAGGAACTGGGACGAAGAAAAAACTCATCAAGATGCCCGGTACTACATTGACATGCATAGAAGGAGTAATGTGAAGAAACTGTAGTGATTTATCGGTCCAGCTGGTGAACACGTACATTAACCATACAGCCACGTACGCAACTCGATTCTACACACAGACAAAAATTTTATTATGTTATTTTTAATTATTACATTTTATTTATTACTTATGTATTGTACTATTGTACACTTGATACTAGACGCTCATATGTATTCTTGGACATCTGTATAGAGTTTCAACTTTAAATCAAGCACAATCAGGTGTAGAAAAAATCAATATCTTGCTATGTAAATATTAAATTAAATTGCAGTTAGTTATTTTAGTGCACCTCATGAATTCCTTTATGTAGAACCCATGAAAATAAAATATGGATTAAAATAGCAGCTACTCCGGCTCCACATAAAACGGCCCAAACTGAAACATAGTAAAGATACA
>JAQFZE010004887.1:0-10769 GCA_034695245.1 Dicyrtomina saundersi | reverse complement strand
TAATGCACTCTCAAATGCAGGCTCATAATGAAGCGCTAAAATGTTCAGTGAATGAACAAGAAGGCTTTGCGAACTCTAAGAAGATTTTACGAATTCATTATGAAGTTGTGTGCCGACTGGGATAACACAAGGCTCGTAAATTTTGTTTTCTCCACATTTACTCCAATCGCTTGGTCCTCACTGTCTCTAAATTTAAATCGTATAATAAGATCTAGGATTTATTCTATTTTAGATTTTGGATTATATGCAATGTTATCGACTCTCCTAGGAGATCTACTTTCAGAAACAATGATCTTCTTCATTAACAACAACACCTTTGTCAGCAAGATCTTTTGCCAGAGCTTCCTGAATACCATGGTAATGAATTTTACGCAAAAGTTTACCCCTTACACAGGAGCCTAAGCATGACTAAAACTTTCTTTCTCAGCGCCGCAATGTTACCACTGGATTCCGCCTAAGCTCCTTCCTGGAATAACTATTACACTAGCAACATTAGCTATTCATTTTGAAGGTAGTAAACCATTCTGAAGTGGTCAACCTGGTTTTGTAAACGAAAATTTTACTACCCTTTAGATAATCCCTAAACTTACACTCCTGCACCCTGTAACTTTATCTGACACTATAAATCAAATTATTTTCCCCGAAACTTTATACGCACACTTTAAGTAGTCTTAAACTAAGGAAGTGTTACATATATCGTTAAATAATTATCCAATTGTTTAAGTCAAACTAAAAATCATTGAGGTTTTAACAAGCATGTATAGAAAACAGAAATTAATTTTGTATCTTAACTGCCTGATACTAAAAGGTGTTGTGACAAAAAGAAGAGCATTTATTTATTTTCATTAAATGTTTTTCGACAAGAATGTTCGCTGATTTTTATTTTAGACAGATAATTGATAAAATTGATGCACAAGAAATAATAAATAATATCTAACCGCATGTGTGTACGTTCCGCCAAGGCTCCAACGTCATTCCAATATAGACTTGCAATACTGCAATTGTATTTTGCAACAAAGATTATTCGTAAGTAGGTAATGTCCTGCAACTTGGATCCCAGAAATGTTTGGAACTCAATTTTGGAACTCAAGGGTACCTTCGAACTTGCGCTACACTCCACTTTAAGTCCATGAGTGCCGACACTAAGTAAGTTATATATATGTAGATGTTGAGTAAGTTTCATGAATTCAAAGTAAATTCACAAGTGTTTTTTAATTTAGGAGGTAGTTATTTTGAGATCCCTCTCACAAGTGTTGCATTTGCAGAATGTAAAATAAAATGGCTATCTAAAATGCTGACATTTTTGACATTTAATCAAAGTTGATACATAGAATTATCGATTAGTAATGATTTATTATAAATATTAATGCACTTTACTTACAGTCAGCTTACACTACTCACTATTGAATAAGAATGATAACACAGGTGGAAGGTCGTGTTTACAAATCACAGGAATATGAAATTACAGTTTAAAGGTACAATCAGTAAACGCTAATTAAAATATTGTAGATAACGCAACTGTAAGATAAAAACTATAAATTACTAGCTTATGTTCATAATTAACAGTAAAACCATAGAATAGAATGGTGACTTAGGTCACAGTGAACGGGTGGAAACAGTATAAGAGTATTGAATGTATAATTTTCAAATACTAGTAAGATTATGGACAAGTTATTAGATATAAGGTACCTGAGTAAAACACTTTCGGCGTTAAAAGCAAGTACCAAAATTGCACCAAAAATAGAATCAATTACTTAGTTTATAGAAACTAGTTGCAGTGCACAGTTGAGCCTAAAATATACTGTTAGAATAGAGCATTAGGCAGATGCCTAAGATACAAAAATACAACAAACACTTCGATTATACCTTAAATATACATTCAGCAGGTTGAATTCAACAGCTTAAAGTAACTAAATACTAAATAAGTGTAGTGAGGAATGTGAATAGTTAACACGTTATTATAATTGTTAAAAATGCCAATAATCAGAGTACAGTTACTTTCGGAATACTTGAATTTAAAATACAAATGCTTACAAAGCAGGAACCTGCAATGAAATGCAAAATATCATAAATTAATGCTATTAGATGTGGAACTAATGTTTCACGCTAAAAGTTTAAATATAAGCGTTTGTTCTCACGGTCTGGTTTTTCGCCTAAACAAAGATATATATATATTAAATGTTTATTAGTAATGAAAAAACCGTAAAAATGAATTGCAAAAACAGCTTCACAATACCAGTAAATATCAAAATTATTATTATAAACAAAGACGCTATTTTCTATTCTATCAATTAAAAGATAATTACTAGCTTATGTACTATTATTGACCCATAAAACAAGGGCTAAAGCCCTTGTTTAATGGCAGCCTTAACAGTATTATGGGGTATTTCTTGCAAATGCTAAAGTCGGTATTAAAAAATACAAATTTAAACTTAATTATGATTAAATGAAATTAAATGTAACAAATTGCAATTTTAAATGAATTTTTTGTTTCTAAGAGCTTTACAATCATATGTTGCATGTCAAACGTTATTGAGAAATGCAAAAATCAGATAAATTAGGTAGATATGTAAATTAGGAGAATATTGAAAATTTATATTTCCCGCTAAACCTAATACGTCAAATTTCGACCAGTTACTCTTCAAATATACAAAAGTGATTGATCAAAATGACGGGAATGAGAAGAAGAACAATATGTACTGCGATTGACAAGCGAATTATTAAAGCATTAATTCAAAATTGCATATTAAAAGTTAAGTATGATTAAAACAAATAGTAAATTGAATAATTTTCAATTTTCAAACAAATTAATATTTTTAATTTTTAAAGAGCTTCAGAAAGACATATTGCATGTCTAATGCGGTTGAGAATTGCCAAAGGTTGCTATATTATGTAGATAGGTAGGAATAATGAATCTAAATTAAATCTCCTACTTAATATACACAAATCAAAAAAGCTTTGTTAAAAATTAAATTGTTGATCCACGCAGAAATTACATTTGCGTAATAGTATCCAAATGTGCAAATCAATCAAGATCTTATACTATGTGCATTCTACAACCAGCTACGAAGGGGATTTCCAATATTACCTTGGACAAAACACACATCCCTTTAAGATGCGTGTAATAATATTACTGTTTTGAATATACTGAATACGTAGTAGTTGATCTAAATAATAATAAAATTAAAATAATTCTGTCCGCTCTTTATGTCGGTTATTTCTGTCCGCTGTCCCCTGCCCTTATTACTTTCTATATTTATTACGCATCTTGGGAGTGTCATAACATTTTTACACATCTTATATAGTATCGCCAGGGTGCGTAATTTTTTAAAAAAGTTGTTTAAACACATTTTAACAAGGAAGTTGTACTAAAGCTGCCAGTATCAATTTTATTACCCTACGAGATTTAATTGTCACTTTTTTGAATGTATTATAACTACACAAACAAACAACACACCATATAATAGGGATTTAAATTTTGTATAAGGTGCATTGAAATGTTGTGGCATTGGTTTTATACTGACTGTATACTAACATAACAACACAAACTGACGAATGTTTGAATTTTCTAGCTATAAGGGTTGCTTGTTGCTGTTATTTTGCAGACGTGTAAAATGATTCACACTTAAAGTAAAATATGTACTCTATACTAGTCCTATGAAATCCTTAAATCTATTGTTAATTGTTATACTAAGAACACTGATAGGTAACAGGCTTTAAATTGTTCGACTTTGCTAATTGGCGGAAAATAGCATATCTATTTTCTTAAACCTATTTAAAGGATTTAGTTTTATCTATCTCGAACACAAGCAATTCGGTTTAGTGTAAGAAAACTTAAACACTAAGGTAACGTATACCAACTACGGAGGCTAATAAAATTGTTAAATTCAATAAACATTACTCTATGCACTATTTAAAGGTTTTTTAAAGCTTTGAAGTTCAAGGCCTAGTTTCCTAATTCACCCTAATGAGTGAAAGCAGACCCTCTTAATAAGTTAGCAGTCTTTGGGTAACGCGATACATTTTACAAGCACGTCATGTGATAAGCCGGTTGACATTAAGTATAAAAAGGGCAAATCTGTAATAGCATAAATTTGACTTCACTAAATGTTTACACAATACCAAATGAAACTAAATCATGAGGGCCATCTAGCGCTTCAAAGGAGCAGTCATTCACTTAAATCTGTCGACGTGGTTGAAATTTAATTCTCAAAATTCTGAATAGAAATATAAGTTGGAATTCCTCTAAAATCATCTTAAAAGATGCGCCTTGGTTAGAAGTTACTGTAAAAGTAAACGAAATGGAATAATAACTACACTAAAGTGACAACAAAAGTTAAAAACTAAAACCCATGGAATCAAATGGACAAAAATTGCGATAAACTCTACCGGAACGTACATAAGTGTTAGTGAAACCTACAAATGTACAACCAAAATCAAGATAAAATTAGTTAAACATAACTTCAACTAATCATTGGCCAGGTCAAACCCCTTCACAACTACATAGTCTGACTTTTAGAAGATACCAAGACCGACGAATTGTGAACCATCATGTCCGGAAAGGGTAAAAACGGGACAAAGTCCAATTCACAACTGAAACAAGAAGTCATGATGACTAACATACTCTTATTAATCGACAACATCAACAATAAAATAAAACAATACAACAATAAAATAGAACAATTCAACAACAAAATAGACAAGTATAACAAAACTCTATCAGCAACAGTCACAGAGGCAGTAAAAGCAGCCATGGCAGTAATTACTTCAAAAGTAAGTGACTCTGACATCCGGACCAAAAAACTAGAAACTCAACAAAACTTGAATAAAAAAAGCAACAGTGTGAACAAGGCTTACATCATACGTCATGGAACAGAAGAATCAGATGACCCTACAGAAGCTTCAAAATATGTAATAAATCACTTAATGAAGGTCAAGCATGCTAATGTACCTACTGCTCGGAGACTAAAAAATAACGGTGGAAAACCGTCGCCGATTATAGTACAACTGCCTAATTCCTTTGCCGCTACAAAAATACTATTTAATAGCAAAAAACTGATACGATTAAAATTTATTGTCTGTAAGAATCTTACTAAAGAAGAACAAGAACTAAAAAAAGAGCTCATATTACACGTCAAAAAACTGAGAAAAGCCAACAAAAAAGTTAAAATAAAAGGTTTCAACAAGTGCCTAGTAAACAACGAACTGTTTATTTTGGTGGGCCAAAAATTCCAGAAAATGACTGGTAACACTAATTAATGTGGTTACTAAGACAATCTCAATAATACAAAAGCATAAACAACCGAATTACCATACAGTCCATGGAATCATTCTCCACCTTAATCTTTTTAACAACACATTTAATTTAAATAACATACTTCAATCCAGTATAATACTACCGTCCCCGGAATTCAATCTTCCAAAAAGATCAATTTTCTGAATTTTAAACTTCTTACAACATCTAGCAATTTACAATGGAAACATAACTTCAACGAAATTCAAACATCTGGAACTGGATCTAACCCGCAGCCTATACCGATAAAACTACTTAACACCAAAACATTATATCCACTTTAAAAATTGTTTATTTGGCTATTAAATCAATGTCTACTTCTGAATTACCAATTAATGTACAACTATGTAACCTCCAATATTACCATTTTATTAATATTATAATATTTAATAATTCAATTGTATTAAATATTTAATTTTAAAAAAAATTGCTGTTAGCTTTGTGGGATGGGTGCAACGCCTTCAGGCACAATAAAGTAATCAATCAATCAATCAATCAATCAATCAATCTGATTGATTCAATCAACTAAATCATAGAAATTCAAATAAATACAGGCTAGTGCAATGACAAAGCCAAATCCTGTAAGCAAAATCTAGAACTAACGATTACTTTTAACCTAGAAAGTATGCATTAATTGTTTGTGACCTTATTGTGTGCAAAAGTATGATAAACTTCAACCTTGTTTGGTTAAAAGCATTGTTTGGGGTCTGCCACTTTTACTTTATTACCCTTAATCATAAGGTTTTATATAACTATATTGACTATTCAAAATATTTTCCACCAACGAAATCAAAATTCTAATATATCGTATTTAGAAAATACTAATTTTCTACTCAAATAATTAAACTCCCAATATGTATATACTTATGTATTCCTTATCACAAAAATTTAAATTAACTTTTGACTGTGAATTTGTTTAAAAAATCTAAGCTTGAACCAAAATTTGAATATTTAAGAATATTGCCCTCTAAATGCGAATACAAACTTTTTCTGCTAATAAAATTTAAATCCCAGTGTACTTAAATAAAATTATTTTTTAATTATGCAATTTAAAACACTCTGTGACATTTGCATGATAATCATATCCATCCGCATCTGAATATTTCCGATTTATGGAATCAAAATCTAAATTTAAATGGGAATATTTCCTAATATTAAAATCCAGATCCCAATCTAAAACTAATTACTCCTTTTAATAAGAATTCTGCGTGTCCTGGAATAAAGATAATGCTTTGTCTTAATGTTGTTTTTTAATAAATGCTGTTATATTTTGTCCGCAGCAAGGGCCGCGGTACTAGGTATTAATAATTTGCATTAAACTCTTAGCTATAGTATTTATCAGAGCTATGCGTCTGTATTTTTTAGGGAATTTTACGCCGCCTTGTTTATAAATAATTGCTAGTTTGATTTCAGATCATAAGTCTGGAGTTTTTATTGAGCACATAATTCTATTAAACAGCTGTATTAATTCATAAAATAAGTCGTCGTTAGCATACTTTCAGAACTCATTTGAGATTAAATCTGTTCCTGGGGCTTTTTTAAGTTTAAGGGATTCTATAGCATAAAAATGCTCTTTTTCAGTGATATAAGCGTCTAAGTGAGCTTCTTCATGTGTTTATTTATTGATTATTAAGGAATCTTTAACCGTAATGTTTTTTATAGAACGTTTCCCATATTGCTGCCGATATTTTATTAGTTTGAAGTGGTCTTTGTCTAAAAATATAAATTGTTTTCCAGAACTCGAACACTGAACGCACATGTTGTAATTTACATATATTTTTGTTTATATAACTACGCTTTTGAAGTTTAAGAAAATATGTGTATTGAGTTGAAGTTAAAATAAGTATTTATAGCACTCGTAGTGTAGCCCTCTTTTGTGTAGTTTATTTAGTTATTGCTTGCTATAAAAACACGCAATGTCCAACAAGATCTTGCTTGCGCCATCAAATTTGTTGTATATGATCACTGACCAACTGATCTTCCAGTAGATCCTTATTTACGACAACAGTTTTTATACTTGTTAGAGTCCTAACGTGACACTTTTACTTTTTCTTATATTCTTTTTTTCTTGCTCACTAATTTTTCCGGCTTTATTTTTAGTTGAAACAGAACGTGATCCCACTTTGTTAGCTTGTGAACTGAAACGTCTTTATATTTGAATGACTAGTAATTGCTCTGAACTTGGTCCAACTTACTCTAACCGTTGCGATTTAGAATAGTGTATTGCGCAGGAGAATCAGATTTTGATCTTTCATTTAATGTCATACAACTAGTTTCTTACAGTATTTTGATAAAAATTTTGCTTGAGTTAATATTGGTATCGGCTTAAGTTCGCGTATGATTTGGACACACAGTTTTAGTTTTTTCTTTTTGTAGTCGATTAATTTCACCAATTCTTGCGTTAAAATCCCAGCACAGTATAAAATTAGTGTTGTAAGATCTATGAACAAATTTTTCACACTTTCCTACCTGCTCTGCCACTTTTGCACTGCTGTACTGCCGGGCTTTTAATAATAGTGTAGTTAGCAAGCATTCTTCTATTTAGATTTAAATTATCAAAAGAATACCAAGTTTCAAACAAGCACATTACATTACTTAAAATAGAGTCATATTTAGTATTATTAAATAATTAAAAAATTTAAAGCCCATTTAAATTCCAAAATGAAACACAGCTGTTTGTGTCATAGATTTTTTGAATTTTCAATTTGTCCTTTCTCGGCGGGAGCAAGTGTTTTTTTTGAGGGTTTAGTTGATTTGTGAATAACCATATTTTTGATTTTGCATTAAACAATATTCATAACTTGAAACAAAGCTCTGCCATAAGATGTTTTAAAAGTTTCTTTTGCACTTTTATCTACCAGGATTAGGAATCAAGACCTCCAAAGTTTAGAAACATATGTTGCGGCTTTATTTTTTAAATCCTTTGTTAGCATTAGATCTTTTAAAGTGAGTGATCTTCTCTGTATCTCTGTATCTTTTAGTTGTACGGACTAAAACCGGAATATGTTAGCATCAGATTTAGTTTTAAATCAGAAAATTATACTGATTTAGAAGCAGCATAGTTAGAAGTTTGAGGTAGAATTTTAACACTAATGACACTAAACGTAAGTAGCTTTACTATATCCAGGCTCAGAGACTGTCACACATGAACTTACATAAGGACTCTTCAACAACTTCCTCTTTGGTTTTGTCTGTGATATCAATTCCTGATATTATGATGTTAGATCTTTGCCTTAATTCAGTGAAGTTTAAGATGTCGGAACAGAAAATTGTTACTTATGCTTTAGGTAAATTTTTGGGTTGCAGTGAGGTTATATTTTAATTTTTAAGCACTGCGATTCCAGTATTTTCAGATTTAATATAGTCCTTGAGGTCTGTGATTTCTTTTTGAATATTGCGTTTTAGTTGCTGACCTTCAGCATTTATTGAAATGACAATGTCCGTCTGTCCGTCTGTTCTTTATGCTCTACAAGTCACAGTTTTTTAACGATGTTGATCAAACCAATTTTAAACGGTCACAAATGCGAGGAAAAAGTAGATTTATTTTTTGAGTTGATCGGGCTAATCAGTTTTGTACAATTAAAGGTCAAATGGACCCATGTCAAAATGCATTTAAAGCATGCAAACAAAAACTAGTGAAACTACCATGAGCGTACATACGATTTTACAGAATAATAAAACTTCGTTTCGTTTTAGTCTTGCGCCACTAAATTACAAGAACAACCACATCTTACAGTATCTTTATTAGCATTTAAAAACAAGTAAGAGTGTAGATGGAGTAAGCAGGGTCGTCCATAAATGACGCCACAAAAAATATATTGACATAGTTATGTCTGCCCGTCGATCTTTCTTTCTGTTGGTCATGCTCCACAGGTCGCAGTTTTTTACTGATTTTCTTCAAACAACTTTTTAACGACCACACATGCAAGTGCATAGTGCTATAGTGTTTTTGGGTTGATCGAACTAGCCAGTTTCTCATAGAAAACTGTTGAATGGGAACATGTCAAAACGGGTACAACTTAATACACGACTACATGTAGGAGGGCAAAGTGCAATACATTTTTTGAGGTTAATCGAACTAACCAGTTTTCAAAACAAAATTGTTGAATGTTCCCATGTCAAAATCCATCGAAAGGGTACAACTTTTAATTGTAAAATAGGGATAGTAAGGACTTACCAGAAATTTGAAGATGTTTACGTTGTAGTCTGAATATTTAATTGTAGAACTTTGTTAATTGTCGCGACGCGTTTTAGATTTTATCCTTTGTCAAACGAGATTATTGTGGAATGAACACTGTTTTTACGGTGGTTGTTTACACTGTTTCAATTTTAGTGGGATAGTAGTAGGATGGATAGAACGAAAGAGATTGGGTAGCTGTTTTGCGGAAGAGAAAAACAACATTATATATTATTATACATTATACAGCATATTGGCAGGCCAATAGTATCGACAATTCTCTGTCCTACATACTTAGCTTCGGCGTTTGTCGATAACTACCTTCAACCTATTCTACGTTCTACTTCAACCTATGTCAAAAACACAAATCACGTTCTGTCTATAATTAACGATTTTGAATTTCTAGGCCCCCATCGTTATATTGTAACGCTAGATGTAGTATAATTATATACAGTTATTCCCCACAAGGCCGGCTTAAAGGCCTTAAAATATTTTCTTGACTTACGCCCTATCTAATACCCTTCCCCCCCGCAACTGAAGTAATTTTGAATTTAGCCTAATTAGTATTAAAATTAAATGCTTTCGAATTTAATAGTCAATATAACAATCAATTAACAGGAGTAGCCATTGGCACCCGCGTGGGTCCTTCTTTGGCCTCACTCTTTTTAGCCTATTTGGAAATTCAATTTTTTGATACCTATATTGGTCCTAAACCTGACTTATACAAAAGATATCTTGATGATTGTCTTGGTCTTTTTTCTTGTCTCCAAGAAGATATCGATGTTTTTATCAAATCATTTACACAAATACATCCCGCTTTTTCATTCACGTTCAATATTTCTAAATCTCCCACACCGTTTCTTGACATTTTAATAATTTCAAATAAGGACTTCACTAAACTCACCACTTCAATTTACTATAAGCCTACTGACACACATGCCTACCTACCTTTCAACTCATTTTACTCCAAACACATTTTGAAATCAATTCCTTACTCTCAATTTTTAAGGCTCGGTCGTATTTGTAGCGAGCAGTCCGATTTTGTTGCTCAATCAAATATTAGGGCCTAATTTTTTCTCAACCAAGGCTATCCTGATAAGTAAGTTACAGCAGCTAAATCCAAATCTTTATCATACTCCCGCTCACTCCTTTTAAACCGGGCTCTCATGCCCAAAAAGAACAATGACCGAATCCTCTTCGTACTCACTCACACTCAATTCTTCTCACAATTATGTAATAATGCCAAAACTCTATACAGCACCATACTTACTAATAATCAATCTACAAAACACATTTTTC
>JAQFZE010004886.1:0-10770 GCA_034695245.1 Dicyrtomina saundersi | reverse complement strand
TTAGTTTTAACTTTGTACCAGATTTCTCGCTTGACACTTAAAATAATAAAAAACAATAAAAAGGCATGTTGTAGTGCGTAGTGTCTGTTCGTATGAAAATTTAAACCCGGTTTCGAGGACGTCCTATTATATTAAGTTCATTTCATTTTTAGTTGTAATCAGCTAGTTATAGCAATCACTAAAAACTTGAGTTTTAAGGATGACAGTGCTATTGAACTGTGCTTGAAAATGGGCAAATTAATAATTAGAAGCATCAAGAATTGCATTTGCCAAGCACCTCTGCGAGATCAAGCATTTAGGACAATTATAAATAATATTACAGTTTATCTGTTTGCACTTAAGTATTTTTGAAAATCGCCAAAATTGAAATCAAGTTCAAAACTTTTTAGCGCAGAACTTGCGTTCTAATTTATACCTAATTTTTAACTTATTTATATGATTTTTGTTGCGCATTGTTTATAATGCAATGTATCGTATAATTAATTTTTCAGTTAAAGTAAAAATAACAGTGGAGAGTGGTGTCCGTAAGTCACACAAGGATATGCGTGTTACATCGAAAAAAAAGCTGGACATGAAAAACACAAAAATTGCGCTTTTCATTTAACCTGATTTTATTGTTAACAAACAAAAGCGTCAAAAATTACCTCTAAAAATAAATTTTGAGATACGTTTTCTAAACTCTAACCTGGGTCCGGGTCCGGTTGCAGCGGGTTCAAGTTTAGGTTCAGGTTCAGGAACGGGTCCAATTTCAGGTTCAGGTGCGGGTCCGGTCACGGGTTCAAAAAATGATGTGCATAGTGGGTGCGGGTACACAAAAAATTGAACCCGGGACCACGGGTTCGGGTCCGGGTCCGTTTCAAATTTTATTGAACCTGTGATTTGGGTCCTGGTTTGGGTGCGGGTCCACAATTTTTGGACCCAATCGGATCTCTACTTTCAAAGGCTGCTTTATTATTACGACAAATACCTGTTAAAATCCTATATCATTCTTTTAATTTTCTGAATTTACCTGGCAAACAACATTTTGCTTACCTACCAGCAGTATATATTCAGGAATATTATAAGTCATAGCAATGAATTGTACTATTTTCCTTGTTTCTAGGAGCCTAAGATACTCGTTTAATTTTATTACTTTTGAATTATTTCTACAGTCTAAATCTGTAAATATTGAATCTTTTGATGCAATTTTATACTGCAAACCTGTTTCTTGTTGTTGTTAATTACGTTCTATCAATTCAATAATTCGAATATTTTTTTCCTTTAGTTTGCTTTCACTTTTAGCTATTTCTGTATATATTTTAATATTTATAATACTCTTCTTAAATAAGATTGTTAATTAAAGTACTATTTGTTTTTACTGCTGTACTATAAGTTTTAAATTTTCTATCAAAAACAGTGTTTTCTGCACGTACAGCTTCAATTATATTACTAAGGTGGTTTAAATTAGCCTCAGCCAAACCCTTCAATTCAGTCGTTTCAATAGTTACATTTTATATTTCAACATCAATGCTTTGTATTTAATTTAGTATATTCAAAGCATTTGATGTTAATTCGTTATCAATTTTTCTAATATATCTAAGTTTTGATATAACTTATTATAAAATATATATTTCAGTAGTGTACATAATTGGATAATATGATGAAACAAAATTTTACTTCATAATTTGTTCCCTTTAAAATGGCCAACTACAAAAAAATGATTACCATAAAAACTTAGCTAGCAGCAAGTCATTTATAATTTATAGATGTAAATATAAATGATTAATATATAGTTTATTATAGTAAGTATTTATGTGTTTATAAGTTTTTAATGGAAATGTTAAAGGATATATAGATTTTAATTTATACAATGACAATCAAGAAGAATTTTATAGTAAATTTATAGTAATATATAATACATTAAAATTCGAGGATGATTTAGAATTTATTATGGTTGGTAATAGAAGACCATATGAAAATAAATTTAAATTTAGTTTTCATGTGATATTAAAGAATAAACAATTGTATGATGAATTAAATGTAAAGAATAATAAATTGAACTATTGTAAAATTGTAAATTAGAATGGGATGAACAATTATATTTTGCTGCTGGTATATTAAAAGTCTACGATTAAAATATTTTCAAAAGAATGACACGAAGGATATTTTAAAAGAAATTATTATTGAAAGCAATTTGGAAATTAATAAAATAATCTATTATGATTTTAATTTCACTAGAATACAAAATTATCATGTGGCTATTTAAAATAATATAGATAAAACAGATTTATTGTATGATGCAAAACATTTAATGGGTGAGTCTTATTCTGATTCAGAAATAAATGCAGAAAAAGAAACAAAATTCGTAAATAATAGTAAAGTAGAAAATAATAATTTTAATAACATTGAAATAGAAAAAAACATCAAAGCAATTATTATTAAAAGAAACGCACAATATTCAGATAATTATGGTGATTAGTTAAAAATTATATGAGCTATTGCAAAAACAAGTAAAGAAAATTATTTTGATGGATTAGATATAGCCGATTCATTTTTTATATTATCAGTAAAATATAAAATAGAGTTGATGTAAAATGAGTTGATTATAAAAACAACAGCGATATTAAATTTAACACTATTAAATTATGTTATTAATTGTAAACAAATCAGAGAATTAAATGATTTAAATGAATTCGAAGATTTTATTTTTGATAACATATTTAAATCTTTTAATAATGTTGTTGATACGAGTAAATATATTAAAAATGTATTTCATATAGTCACTGCAAAACAGATAATAGTATTTATCAGATCAAAAGATAATATAACCTTTTGTTTAGAACAAAAACGTGGGATAACCAATATTCTATTTAAATATATCAAAAAAAAAATTAAAGGTGTTTTGTTAGATAAGCTAATATTACGTAATATAGATTTAAGAGAGATGTTAAATCGATACCAAATACTAAAATATAACTTAAATATTTTTTATTCTGACTTATTTAGTATTTATAACTGTAATGTGTATAATAAATGGGATGATTGGGCATCTGGTCCTGTTTAAGAATCAGAATTTGATGTAAATAGAATAGAAAAAATATTGCATGTGTTTAAAACATTTGATGTAACAATAGTAATAAAAACTTAAATTGATTATATCATGGCTGAATCACATTCTAATTAAAAACAAAAAGAGCTATAGTTTAACATTGAAATGAGCAAAAAGTATGTAAAGGTATCACAAATAATTTCGTATTAAAATTACTATTTATTTTAAAATATTCTATGAGTATTGCAGGCATGGATTCTTTAGTTAGAAGATTTAATGAACAATTAATGGCAAGAAGCTTTATAAATGTAGATAAATTAAGTTTAATAGATAAAATAACCTATAAAGCTGCATTTGATATATTAAAAAAAGAAGATACCAGATGATTAAATTAATATTAAAATTAAGGGTGGTAGATGTTTTGAATTTAACAATTGTTCTAATTGTATACTTAGTACTAATTATATCAATAGTATGAAAATAGAACAATGAGATGCTAGATTTATATGTTTTGATTGTCCTGGTACCTATGTAGGAAATAATAAATACTTTATGGATTTAGGAGAAACGTTATCGCAAGAAACCGCTAATCATTTTCATTAATATATTGTCAATTATAAAGATCTAGTGGATGTGACATATTTCAATTAATCTTAAAAGAATAATGAATTAAAAAAAGGAATGACATTACCATCTGAAAATTCGGCTACAATATTTGTAGAATACCTTAAAGAAAATTATGAGAATTTATACACCGATAATTATAATTATTTTAGAGATCAACATCATATTAAAGCCACTTATCGGTTTGATTTATTTAATGCCTAGTGTAATGAAAATATAGAACAATATTAACGAATACCACATAGATTTAATTTAAAATTATGTAATATTGATAAAAAAAGATATACTACTGGATATTTTCATTTATTTTAAAAGATAGACTTTACAAACTTAAGTTGATGTATGGTTCATGTTTAGTTGATGTATAAGTGATTCATATTTATTATGCATTTGATATATACCAATTCGTAGTTTTCGTTTGTTTTAACACAAAAAATATTTATTTTGTTTTTAAATATAGTATTTTTTGATATAAAATTAGTTGTTTTTTATAATGATGTCTGGATGTATAATTAATGTGTAGTTAAATCTTAATTTTTAAATATTATGTTTACTAAAACTTTATATATCTAAACTATAAGATTAACTACACATTAACTATACATCTATACAATTATTTAAAAAAATATATATTAAATACATAATATCATAATAAAATTGTTAATTTATAGTTTTTTTAAATACTTAATGTACAGTGTATACTAGGGCACATACATAAACCATACATCAACTATACATAACCAAAAACAAGGAATTACACTTAATATAAAACAGCTTGTGCAAAAGCAGACGAACAAAATAGATTTTAAACAATATGAGCCATTAACTTTAAACATAAAGAACCACAAGCATTGGTCTCAATTTCCTGCAATTTATAACTTGAATAAACTATATCATTTTAAAAACAAATATATAATTTTATAGGTGGTCCATGGCAAAAAAAATCAAAATAATAGTATTTTGTATTATTTTTATATCCTAAAGTCTAGTGAGTTCCTAGGTTATTATTGCTATCAAGATTTAATATTCCAAGTTCTATATTTTTAATATTTAGACTATTTGGCGCCTTAACGAGACTTGAACTCCGTGGTAAATTATTACTCATATGTACTCCTCTTAAAACATAGTTTTCTTGTTTATTCTTTGTATTATGTAATATTTGCCTTATTTATTAATTTCTATATTTTATAATGCTTTTATGGATAACGTTTTTAAAAAACCAGATCCTGTTTTATTTTCAATTTGTTTATTGTCTTTCTAATTCACCTAAATTTTTATCATGTGCATCATTTTTTAATATTTACTGCATTTACAACTTGACTTAATTCTCCCGCGGCAACACTAACTCCGCCTATAATAGCAGCTGCTTTAGAAATTAAAGTTATTAGAGCTAAAAGAGGCAAATCACCTCCTGATTTAATATGTTTTAATAAATCTGTGACAAATTTTTTACATTGATCATTTGATAATTTTGATTAAAAATAAATATTATTAATTTGTTTTATTTGAGCTTAAGTCAGCTTAATAGGATAGCCATCGTCCACATTTAATTGTTTTTTATTTAGATGCAATGTTAAACCTTTTTTGCTCGTAAAGGCATTTCCAATAGCCGTATATTCGACTTCAGTTAGAGAAATATTATTGATCATTTATATAAAAGAAAAAAATTTAATAAGTATTTACATATTTAACTTGTATTTTTGTATCACCTGTTGTGGTCATAGACATTACCCTTTCTCTAATTATAATTACATATGCAGTTGTATTTGCTAGTATACTTTCACTAAATTTGAAACGTATTCTAATACTTATTAAGTTACCACTAATTCGATCTTCTTGAAAAGATGTATCAAAATAACACAGAGGATATGCTGTTTAAAATCCTTATGTGGCTATTTTTGGTTGTGAATTAGTAGATAATCGTCTAAATTTTGCATATTTAACATAATTTTCTATATAACTTAACACTTGGGTGGCACCATTCAAATTTATTTCAGTATATCTTAAATTAATTAAAGACATACATCCATCTAAAACATTACAGTGATCAAACAAAGAAATATTAGATTTTTGATTATATAAGCGATTAGTTCTAAATCTAACAACAAAACCTAAAATCTTTTCAGATCTAGAAATAGTAGTCAAATTACAATCTAAGGTCATTGCAAGTAAAACGGGAAATTTTGCTACTTGTTTAATGATAAATTTAAATGTTATTTTGGGTTAAAATGCTAGATAACTTATATATGTGCAGAAATTTCTGTATTTAGGTCAATATAGAGAATTCTCCATTTTAAGGAAATAAAGGTAATTCAACCATCAACAACAACATCCGCGCTATTAGCTTAGGTACTTAATTTAAATATAGCATTTTCATTTTCAACTCTATCCATATAAACAGAAACTTTTAATCCTCATACTATTTTACTATAAAATCCTTTTTTCTTTGTCGTCAGTGTTATTACTTTAAAATTTTATAACATGTCAATTTGCAAATTTAGAGTTTTTATCAGTTGTTACTAAATATTTATTATCATCGAGAGACCAGTATTTAATGCGTCCACAACTTGAAATAAGACCATCTTTTTGTTTTAATAATCCTTAAATTAAACTAGTATGTCCTGCATTGGTGTACTTCTTTACCGTTGTAGCATCAAATCTTAATTTAACCTCATCAAATAAAAACAAGTTCGTTATGAGCTAATGTAAGTTACTCTGTTCCACTATATCTTACCAAACCATCTACTTGTTAAACTAAATCAACCTCAATAATAAATTTTGTATTCTCTATTAACATATAATTATCTACATTATCAACTCAAATTGTTATTTGAGTGGCTTTGTTTAAATAGGAAGTTTATTAGGGGAAATAATACTCAAATCGACAAAATTTTATAGCTATGCTACTTGAAATTAGTCTCTAAAAAAGTAGGTATTTTTCGATTACTTTACGCGTATTAATTTTTCAAAAGAAAAGAATTATTATTTAAAATAGTATTCATTCAACTGCTTTAGTTTTGTTCCCATGGTAGTAGATTACTTACTGGGTTGGGATTCATACTATTAGGTGCATCTATACGTTTATAATCTGCTTGCTGTGTTAAGGTTTTATGTTCATATTTTATATATTTAGTAGCAACTTGTTGATTATTATATTGAATATATACAGTATTTGCATTAAATTAATAATTTAGAGATAAAGTAACTGTTATTTCTTCACCTGAAAAATTAATTGGATTCAGTTTTTCATCAGTTAACCATACCTTTATTTTATTAATGTAGTCCTGATCTACATAATCAGATACTATTTTTCTGGCTTCTTCAATAATTATATAACCAGGTGGTACTTTCAGTGTAAATGAATAAATACACCTTAGTGATCGACTATTTATAGCATTTATTAAAACTAAGTCACAATGTACAAGTATCGAGTTAACACGTGTAATATCAACAGTTGTATCTGAAAACTGTCTACCAAATGTTAGTTGTTGTGTGAATTATAGTGTCTTACCAATTGAATTACTTGTGGCAGATTCTACAACATAACCTGTAGGAATTTCTATTATACATTTTGCTATAGAAGTATCTGATTTGATTTTTACAACATTATTTAAAAAATTGTTTTTATCTTCTAGTGATATTTAATTATTGTTAACATCTAAACGCATTTTATCTTGGATTTTATCAGCAGTACTATCAATTTTATAACTTTCTGTTTCTAATTTAGTATTAGCAAAATTATTATAATCTTTTTTATATCTAAAATTATTATTTCTTTCATCTATATAAGGTATTAAATAGTATGCAGATATCTTTTTTAAGGCTATTTGGGCTACATTCTTAATAAAAATTGGGTTTTCAAAATAAACAGTAATATTGTCTTCTTTTGTATGTAAAAATATATCTGTTTTAGTTTTATTATTTGATATTTTAATTTCTTGTAGAATATTGTCTAAGACTTTCATAATATTTTCATTTATTATTCACTATTTAATTTATTTATAAGTATAGAATATATATTTGCAAAAACATTTTTTTAGAAAACTGATTTTTTGCGTCTAGTATTTTAGTTGTTAATGTTATATCATTGTTATCAATATTTTTATGGCCTGCATTTATATTAGATAGAGTGGTTTGTTGTTTTAATATAAGAACGTCTAGATCATTTATAATAAATTTTATATAATGTTTTGTCCTTGTCATTTTGCTGTTTTAATGTATTATGTGCTTTATTAAATGCATTTTCGCTTTGTGATCTTTGTTTATTGATAAAACTATGTTTTTTGCCATTGGCAGAAACAATGCTTTATTCTGCATCTTTAGAACTTCTTAGTCGCCCTTCAGCTTTATAACAAGCTTTAGTTGAAAAAATAAACACAGCATATAATTCTGCATCACCAACATTATATTTGTTTTCATCATGATACAGTTTAGTTAATAACTCTCATAAACCAATCGTCATTGGTCATTTGTTTCCTAATATATGAATAAAATCATCACCAAAATCTTGTATTTTTTCATTACCAATATAATAGCCATCTGTGTTTATATTATCATTTACTTTAAGTTTTATTGATTAAGCATCTTTGGATAAATTACCTAAATACTTAAAAGCTGTAGTCCCTTCTTTATATTTAAAAAAAATAAGTTGTGGCACATTATCGATTGCCTAATATTTAAAGATATACACCTATCTGAAAAATTACAGTGATTAAACAAAAAATCAGATTTTTGATTATCTAACTGGTAAGTTTGAAATTCAACAACAAAAACTATTATTTTTTTATGTCCAGGAATATTAGTTAAATTACAATCTAAAGTCATTGCAGATAAAACAGGAAATTCTTCTACTTGTTTAATAATAAATTTAAAAGGTATTTTAGGTTGAGTTTTTAGATAATCTGATGTATGAGCATATATTGCTGTATTTAGATCAATTTAAAGTATTCTTCAATTTGAAAAAATAATAATGTTACCATCAAGAACAGTATCATTACCACTAGTTTGTGCACTTGATTTAAATATATCATTTTCATTAATAACTCTATTTAAATGCACTGAAATTCTAAGTCCTGATACTATTTTACTATTAAATCCAAAGATATGTGAAAATGGAATTATAAATCTTGCTTGTCCTTTATTGTCAGTATTATTATTTTTAAATATTAAATCATGTCTATTAGCAAATCCAAGGTTTTTATCTAGTGTTGCTAAATATTCATTATCATCAAGAGACCAGCATTGAGTAGGACCATAATTTAAATTAAAACCGTTTTGATGTTTCAATAATCCTTGAATTAAACTATTATGTGCTAAATTGGTCTATTCTTCTACAGATGTATCATTCAATCCTAATTGAACTTTATCAAAAAGAAACAGAGGACCATTATTACCTAATGTGATTAACTCTTTACAGCATATCTTGCTCCATCTTCTTGTTTTAAAAAATTAACCCTAATAATAAATTCACTATTTTCGAACAGCATAAAATTATCCACATTTTTAACTCGAATTTTTATTTGAGTGGCTTTGTTTAAATGAGAAGTTTCTTAAGGGAAATAATCCTTAAATCTGCAAACTTTAATTGCATTATTACTTGAAATTAATGTCTGAGGAACTAGGTATTTTTTGATTACTTCTTGCGTACTCATTTATTAAAAGAAAAAATGTTATTATTTGTGATTTTCATAGTTATCGTTTAACTGTTCTAGTTTTGTTTCCAATGCTAGAAGATTCATCGATAAGTTAAAATGTGTCAAATTTAAACGCTCTGACCCGCTATTAAAAGACACGTCTTTTACTGTATTTGGTACAGTAAAAAAGTGTGTATAATGTGTGTCTGATGTAAATGTAAGTAGGTAGGTCAGAGATAGACAATTAACATCGTACACCGTAGGCTGGAAGAATCGATCGAAACACACTACAGCAGCCGACAGCAGGGCAGAGAACCCGCCAACTACTTTGAATTTTCTGTATGCTGATGAGTTGTGCAAAAAACATAGAGTATGACATCTCTATTAAAAGGCTGAGTCTTTTACTGTACAGTAAAAAAGGACGTTTAACGTGTCGCCAAGGCACGTCAAAAATGGTTCGTAAATGATGTCACTCAAATTATCACCATTTTAGGGCCCACCCACCCCTATGTCATCAATTTAAGATTCCGTAAACTGTTATCTTTGACATCACATGTCACGAATAGCCGACTGACCCTACTAATGACATCATTTATCGACAACCCCTGGTTACATTATCGAGAGTTGCTGCACTGAAGGCTGCAACGAAACAATCGAACCAAACTACAGCAGCAGCAGCCGACAGCACAGCTACAGCAGGACAGGAATCCCGCTAATACTACTTTAAATTTTCTGTATGCTAATGAGTTGGACGAAATTCATAGAATAAGAATTTTCGATGCCTTGGTCTGTTTGAAACCTCTATTTTGTTTTGTTTTGTCTTCATACGGACTCCAGGGCGGGATTCATTCATAATCATAATGAAAACTGTTAACCTCATTCATTTGAGACAATTATTGTATTCGTTAGTCCCATATCTATTTGTAGCTAAGAACAATATCCACTGAAATATGTCTTGAAAGCATGTAAGTAGAATATTTTGCGCTTTTAAACAACATGTAAATAGAACATTTTGCACTTTGTGAAAACACGTAAATATAGAACAGGTGTTCTTCGGAAACTCATGCCTCAACATGCTAACTCATGCCCAACTTCGATAACTCTTGCCCAACTTCGGTAACTCACGCCCCACTTTTATAACTCATGTCATTCCGACGCACTTTGGGGACCAGAAATTGGATAAAGATTCTCAATTTGATACATGTGGATTATTGCTTTTATTTTGAATATTATTTATTCAACCCCTTGAGAAAGCGTTTTCAACATCGTCTTATTTAGTTACTGTGTTGCCTACCTACCCTCTAGTTAATTATTTTTGTGGTTAGGTTAGGTTTTTTCTGGGGGAGAGGGGGATTACTAGGGCAGGAAAAACTGACTCGAAACGGTTGTTATATTTTCCCCACGACCTCCGAAGGTGAAATGGAAAAATTACACCTATCCGTTTTCAGGCAGCTTTAGAAGCCTGGTTCGGTGTTAATTTCGATT
>JAQFZE010004885.1:0-10771 GCA_034695245.1 Dicyrtomina saundersi | reverse complement strand
TAATTAATTATTATATAATATGACATGTAAATATGTCTCTGTAATAATCATCTTCATGCAGAGACATAGACCTTGTGATGGATTCGCCTTATTTTTACTATGGTATAAAAGCTGTACGAACGACCTTGATAATTCACGTTGTTTCAGCCAGTAGACGATCTATCTAAAGCTATAAACTAATGGAAGGGACGAAGCGTTTGTACTGTTTGTAGCTCTGGCCATGTATTCTGTCAAGTGTGTAAAATGCTGTTTGTGTTGTGGAGTTGATCATTCTCGATTCTCGATTTACTATAGTCCAGTCCGATGCGTATATAGGTAAAAGTATTACGTCTACGTATAGGAGATATCTCAAGTACCGATACCGAGACCGACCTACACATTTATATCTAGACTTTTACGCACACTAGTTAATTGTAAAGGAAATTGTAATAATAATTGTAAAAAACAAAAATCACTTCAAAGCACTATCTACTATCTACACAGCCAACAACCCAGAGGCCAGGTGAATTACATGTTCTATGCTATACTAATAGTACTTGATGATTTTAATTTACTATGTATGTAAATTCCAGCTTCGTCCAGTTAAATTGGTCTTTTGTATAAAGCCAATGGAATGGAAGCCATCAGGAATATCGAAATCCAATTTTACAATTATGAATAGATGTATACTTAATCATTACTTTTGAATCTGCATACATGCATAATTGAATAAAATTGAATATTTGTAAACTGCTCCATGCTCAACAGAATTTTTACGATTAGTTTCCAATAGTAATAAAGCACTTTGCAAATACATAATAATTCTGGGTAATGACTGGTCAAAGCCTATATAGAGGTCATTCCAATCCTATAGGTGATTTAATTAGTTCATTTCTATTCATAGTCTAAAAGTATCTGGTCCCTTTTAGCTTTGTACAATTAATTATTTTAAAATCCAGTCTCGGCATCTACGGTCAACGTCAACGGTGCACTTCATTCAAAAACGTCACCCGGAGCCTCTGATCTGAGACTGAGTACAAAGTTTTGAGTGGTGCGGGTGTGTGGGTTGTGTGTTTGAGAGGCGAAATACTTGAACAGATAGTTCCATTCACAAAAGCCGCAAAGCTGACCTTTGTTTGAAACTCCGGTCCGGGTCCGGGTTCGGGTCCGGATCCAGACCCGGATAGCCACAACAGCCATCATCCCTTCCGCATTTATAGCTTTTGTCGTCGCTCCGGTGAATAAATATAGATTACCTGTAGCAAGTTAGCTCACTCAGGGCTCACGTCATGATATGGATTAGTAAAGTATTTGTAACTACCGGTACCGGTGCGGTAGTACAATGCTGGTTGATTGGGTTGGGAAAAAATTAAATATGGATGACTATTGATTAAGGTTATATGGGGGTACACTGGATAATTTGGGTATTATAGGGAAGCGACTCGTCTTTTTGGCTCTTGAGACAATTATGATTATGAAATAATCAAATAGCATGGCATGGGTTGGGATTTGGGTCTGGATTTGGATTTGGATCTGGATATGGCAGAGCTCACCGGGCGTGTGTCTCTCGTCTTGCTTCCACTAACTTGCTCAACCATTGACTCGAATACAGTAGGATAGAGCTTTGAATTTAAATTTGAATGCTTATTTTTTCATGTTGTGAGATACGTGAGGGAGATGTAATACGTGCGGTGACGGTGACGGGGAGATATTCAAGTGTATCCACATGGAAATATCTCATAGGTAGGTACTTCTCCTTCCCTCTTCTCTCCTGGATGATGATGGTATTTAATGGTAATGGGTCTGGTAATGGTAATGGGAGAGCTCGATAGGATATTTGGATATAGGAATAAAAAGGGAGAGGACAGAAATCGCAGTACTGTGGAATGGAGCCACCAACAACATGAGCACAAGTGTGTTCTTCCACCGAGTCAAGAGAGTTGCAGAACTCAAAAGGTACTTTTATTACCTACGTAGAGATGTATGTATGTGCATGCGTGTAACTAGGTCGGGAGTTTTATATCATATGATGAGGGAGACAATATAGAGGTGTGGGTATAAGTAGTAGGTATGTACGCGGCTGATATGATGGGCACGAGCACTGGGACTGGCACTCGCACTGGCACTGGCAAGACTTTTAGTTTTTAGTACAGAACAGACGAACCTGAGTTTGTTCAGTATTGGGGCATGAGACCAGACCAGACTATAAGGACAGAGACTATATAGTCAGTATACATATCCGAGTATCTGGTTCTGGTGAATGTAATGTGTTTTTATGGAGTATGGAGTATGGGGTATGGGGAATGGGGTAGAAGGGAAATGTTGCAATATATACGAATCTGACTTGCCTAGTGAGTTTGAGGAGTAAAAACCAGAGATAGAGATTTTCACATGATCTTCTCCGCCAAACTCCTGCGAATCTCCTCTGTTCAGTTTGTACTCTGAGCGAGTAGAGGCTCCATCATCATTTTTCCACTTCCATTTCTATCTTGTACGTAACTAAACTGTCTCTCTCTCTCTCTCTTTCGCTCTATCTCCATCAAACCAATTTCACATCTCGCCAATCCAATAATAATCACGAAAGAATCCTATAATACTATTAGTCATTAGATTAATCTACTCTCTCCCCTCTGTGTGTGTTCACTAGTCGAGCCCTAAAAGTTGTTATATTATAGCATCTATCTATATAAATCGTTCGTAAAAAAATCATTTTATTTTTTGACTGTCCATCCACGTCCTCGAGTGACTCTGTGTGTTTTATTGTAGCCAAATATTGGTATATTTAAATTAAAAAAAGTTATGAGAGTTATGTGAGAAGTTTAACTTTGTTGGGTTGGAGCCGGAGCTTCACAAAGTAGTAGTAGTTTTTTTTTGTATTGAGGTCATAGAGCATTCAACGATCATATAGGAACTATGATGATGATGCTCTCGTTGTCCTTCCTTTAAGCGACGTATTTTTTTTTGTTCCTTGTTGGATTTAATTTTTCCATAGTATTTGCTATTCGAATACGTATTCGAATTCGATACTATATACCTTTTCCATTTTCTATTTCATTAAGAGGCTCTCGAGCACGTTGACTGACTAGTGAGATAATACATGAGAGATAAATTTGCGAGTGTGTGATTACTGATTAGAGATGTAGAGGAGCGTCTGTAGAATTCTGTATAGAGATGATCGCTTTTGTATCTTTTCACCTTAAAATTTAAAAACGTCTTCGTCTGTCGGTCTGTCTCCCTGACTGACTGACTGACAGTAGGTAGTTAAATTTCTAACATTATTTTGATTGTTTGTTATTATTCTTCTAGCTTGTGCTTCTGTTGCGGTTGGATTACTTACTCTCGCTCTCATCTCCTCCATTGTTACCATTCGCACCCATTCTTCAAGGCGGGATCCTTTAGTATTTTGTCAACATTCTCTGTGTATTTTCTTAAGTTCTTAAGGCTAAATCACTATACCGAACCAATAATGCAGCCTGCTGCTCTATACTCTGCCCTTGTCATCTTTCTCTGCACAATTTCATATGGTAAGTCGGCTTTTCTCTCGTATATCCGTCTCACACCTTCCAATTAACAATACTTTATTTACGGAAGGGAGAGAATTTAGTTTTTATGAGTAATTCGTCTCCGCATCTGTGAGCAATCACCCAACACACTACACTATAAGGGACTGAAATTCATACGTAAAACACGACGTATTTAAGTACTTACGACGGGCAACGTACTTTCAACTTCAAGTTATGAAGCGACTTGAGAAAAGTTGAAACGCTCCTCAGCTTTGTCAAAAAAAGTTTATTTTTAATAGAGTTGTTGTAACTGAAGTTACTGTACATACTACATTACATGGCTACGGCTAGACACCCCCAGTCCCGCACACCGTCAGTCAGTTGTATGGTTATGTACCTACCTACTTTACATATATTTGAAATAAGAAGTGTTTGAAAATACTAATAATGCAGCAGGGTCTATGGGATGATCTATAATTCTTTGTAAGGTTCAATCATTGTGAAATTTGAGTTACCTATGGAACCACAGAAACCGCACGACACATGAGAATATTCCCAGTTGCTACAGTGCCAGTCTGCCTATATTTATTCTCATCATTTTTTTAGGGATACAAGCCAAGCAAAATCACAAGTGGTACATTTTTTAATGTATATATACATATCCCCGCATCTTTTGTCATTTTACTACACACTGGAACCGGACTGACCCGAAATCTAGTGCATAATAATATTGTGAGGTTGAAGGAAATTCTGTGAGTCTCGTTCGACTTTCGAAGAAATGACAAGGCGTACAGATTTTATTTATGTAGTTTCAATACATTATGTATTTATGTCCCATGTTGTATCTTGACCAAAAACGACAAAAATTAAATATGGGCCGCATAGAAGTGACCTTGAGGGCTGATTTTGACCCCTTCCCTTCCTTCAAAAAGACTTAATAAAATATCGTAAGAAATTTAAGCAGGGATTGTTAAGGAACAGGCTCGCGATGCGTGATAATGGGTTGTAGATAAATGTCTAGTAAATTAGACAAGTGGTTGAAAATTGTTCATTTTGGAAAATACGAGTGAAGATTATTAGAGAATCGGAGCACGTGGAAAGTAAAATATTCTATGGCCAGCAGCAATAGCCGTAAAAAGATAGGATGGGATTGGATAGTGTGTGTGTGTGAGGATCATTAGTTTCATTTGTAATGATAGAACTATACATTGTGTGCATACATTTAAAAGTAGGTAGGTAGTCATGCTAAATTAATAACGTGGCTACTTCCTACGCTTCGGACGGATGCGAAAGACATCAGTTTAGGTGATTAAAAAAGTAGCTTTTATAAATTTGGCCACCCGGTCGCGGTCCCCCATATCGGTCCACTATATCTAATTTTACGTCTCTCGTATGATTCCTCATACACCGCTTTAATGCCGTACAGTAAACCGTAACCGTGTTGTGTGCATTAAGGCAGTGTAGACTGTAGACACACGTATCATGATGGAGTGTGTGTTGAGGAAAACGTGACGCTCGTGGAAATCATGTGATGAAAAAATGCTATGTCGGGGATTAGCAATTTAAATTGACCAGTAATGAGAGGCTCGCAGTTCTCTCTTGTGGGACTTATAACTCGGTGCAATTTAAAAACATGTATAATTTGCCGTATACTTTGTTGGTTTAGCATATAGCGTAATTTGTAATTGTTCTCATTAGCATAATATCCATAGTTCCATACCATTAAACTCCTCATTCTGCATGTTTACAAGCTATAAAGGAGATCGTACTCCGTTCCGTTGGCTGTGGAACATGGACTCCCCATGCTCATAATGAGCCATATTAGGTATGACAATTACACTTTTAGGGCTGGATGCATTTTAAATTATTATTTGAGCAAAGTGAGAAATAGCCTTAGAATTTCTTAGAATAGACTGTCGGTGAACTGTCTATTTTTATTCCAGACGTTACCCCAAGTTTTTTGCATGAACTATAATCGTATAGTAATCGTAAAAGTGCAAAACAAACTATAACTAGAATCGAATTACAAGATTAAATAAGTTTGTGCTTAGATAATGTAAGTAAAAAGATACCGCTACTACTACTACTGCTGTTAATTTCTTTGAAGGCAGGGCGCTTAATGAATTAGTCAATATAGCTATATATAGCTATACATAAGACAGGGCACTCCCGCTTATTAGGCAAGAAGCACTGACATAATAGGAAGTGAAATAATTGTATGTTTTACTGTAAATTCTGCATTCTGCTCTTATTTTTGGTTCGAAACTGAAATACTGTGACAGCCAGAAATTAAATTGGTAGTTTAGTTTAGCATTTTTCTAGTGGTGAAAATTAAATACTGTAAATAGAGATGGGGACCTACAATCAAGGATTTTATTTATTTATTTAAGATAATAATAATGAACAAACAAGTGATTAAATAAATATTCTTCCACGCTGTGGCTCTGATACGATTGATATGTAAAACTGAAATATATTTAGCTTTAATCCGTCTTTAGTTAAACAGATGAAATAGCACAGTGTATTATGCAAAACAAAGATTCCAAATTGGAATTAAGCTGGTTCTGGTTCTTGTTCTGGTATCATCGGCCATCGATATCTCGTTGTAGAAAATTGTATATAGGCTCCCGACTACTGATTAGAATTAGAAACTATAAGTAAGTAGGTACTATAGAAGTGTATAGGAAAATGTCAAACCTTGAGGAAGAAATCCGTCCGTACGTACATACTTATGTACATACATGTAGATTTAAATTTATTTATTGTATGTATTTCTCTTTAAATACATTGTTTATTAGTTAATGTGCGGGGAAAAACAATTAGGTATATACCCTATATGCAACTACTATTACTACTGATACCAATATAATTTACGACTCCGTTTATCAGTGAGGATTTATTTAGCTTCGTGATAAAATTATGGGCTCGTTTAATCATTCGTACAACTACACGTTATATACAGACACTTGAGTTTAGGGGATTTTATTTCGTATTAAATTTAAGGCATTTTTACTTACCACAGGTGATAAGTAGTGCAGTCGAATGGTCGGTCACATGGACACATTTCCATATAGCAGGCCTATCCTGCTACTAACTTAAATTGCAACAAATTCATCATGGCAATTAATTAATCCTCGTCTAATCATTCCGCTTTAAACACGTTCAACGGTGAACCAACCACATGCTGCATGGATGGCATTGATGCAGGAAGGCATTATAAAAAGCAAATCTAGGTTGAGTATTAGCAAGTCAATGGGTTACACACACTATATACATAAGGAGTTGCCCTACCCTGGTTCTGGTTTAATCAAAATCAGAACATTCCAATAATTCCCACTTAAGTTAGTGGATAAGATATAAGTTGAAGACATGCTTGATATGCTGGATAGATCAAACCAAATAAAGCAATTTTTGTGTATAGCAAATCAAATTCAATTGATGAATGTAGCCTTAAACTTATGTAAAACAAGGCTGTAGATTTTTATTTTGCTATGAGATAATTGTTGGAAAATGAAAGGGAAATTACTGAAGATTTTGAAAGAAAAAAACCTTCAAAATTAATCAATATAAATACTTACGTTGCAAAATTTAAAAAACCCCGTTAGCTACATAATTCAGCCCTGTATCCAGATCCAGATCCAGATCCAAATCCAGCGAAAGCAATTTTTTCACGAGCAAATTATTTTAAGTTCAAACGTTAGTGTGTAGAAGATACAAACAGGGGAGTATTAGATGAGGATAATAAATGCGTGAAGAAAGAGCAGGACCAGATGCGGAGTATATATCTGACTTGTTGAGTATATGCATTATAAAAATGTGGGCATACTATATATAGGTACATCCCTACTACAGTAAACTTCAAAGTTGGGTTATAGCCACAGAGCCACATAGAGCGGCTTTTTAAATGATAAGAGGGAATTGAGTGTGACAGTGGAAGTGGCCTACTCCAATTCTACGTAGGAATAATTATATATATTATGGTTGACAAAATTTTGCAAGAGTATGAAGAAGAAGACGGAGAAGAAGAGGAGTTCGAGGAGATGGAGTCTGACTAGTGAGAGATTTCTCCATCTCCATGTCTCCCCGCATCATCTTGGATGTAGTCCTACAGATATTGAGTCTGAAATAAATATGCAATCTTCAAGTGCGCGCTATGCTCTACTGTAGGACTCTCCTTAGGAGTGGAATGCATGGTTTTCATTTTGTGAGGGACAAGCAGATGGGAAGTGTATGTTTATGCCAAAGATTATTTATAACACTCACTTGCACCTTCCTGAGTCAGGGCAAAGAGCATCTCATGGAAACTTACCAAGTTACCCATTCATTTCCAAAGAAATTGGTTCACCATTTATCTACTGTAAGTCTAGCGTCTAGGTAGGTACTACTACCTTCGTACATACTACTGTAACTACTAACTCGCTCAAAATTCTTGTCACACGACTTCACATTATTCGCTGAGTGTACGTCTTCAATAGTCTAATAGTTATAGTTGACGGTAGTAGACATTTCAAGTGAGACGTAGTTGTAATTCTACACTTATCTCCACGACGCGGTAGTGAGAGTCCCATTAAGATTGCTGGATTATTACACATCGAGGCGGGTGAGGAATTTGAAATGGGATGAGGGAATGCTGCTAATGGTAAATAACTACTCTTGAATTACTTTAAACGCACTGATTGTTGGTATTCGAAATAAACTTTCGAATTTTTTATGGAGGGAAATCTGTGCCCATGATATGAGAATGAAGATGTACTCGAATTTATTTTAATAATCGATCAAATATTTTTTTGAAGCATGAGCTGAGATGAAAGTTGAGATTGAGATGAAATTTTGATGACTTATGTTTTATTGGATTTTCAGTGACTCCGTTCCAATGCTACGTATGCAATAGTGACTTCCCGGGTAAATGTGGTTCTGGATCAGATGTAGACAAGGAATTTCTCATCGACTGTGACAAGGCCAATAAAACACTGGGCGGAGGTACGCCAGGGATCAATTGGTCAGTCTGCAGGAAGATCATCACTTGGGTCGACTTCGATGTTAATACCCGTATGTTGAATGATACTATTTTATTTATTTCAATTATTTAATTAACTAATTTATCTTTTCATCAATAATAATTCTCAATGGATTTTTTAATTTCGTTGGATTGATAATATAGAGAAGGGAGGAATTGAGCGAGTGCTCCGTCGTTGCGGGTACGACAAGGAGAAGGCCTCCGACACTTGTGTTTACCGTGGAGGACTTGGAGGACGTCAACGAGTATGTAGCTGTGAGACCGAGGGATGCAACAGTGCTCCCGGATTTACCACAATGACCGTCGCTACAACGGCTGCCATGAGTCTTCTCGTCCCAGTGTTCATTAAAACTATGTTTCAATAGCTGTGCTGTAATAGTGTAGACCAATTTAAAGTATATACATAAATATATTATATATTATGCATAACATACATACGAAATCCTGTACTAATATGTAATATATAATTATACAACAACAACAACAAAAATGCCGATATGCAAATGACACTTTCTATATGATATGATCCGTTAGTAATAAACATATCGTTGTTAACATTCTATACCCTATAATTTATATTGTTATATTTTTAATCACCTATATCATTACTATATACTATATTGACTCTAGTTGGTCATTAATTAATTACGGAACGGCATGATCTAGATTTTTCTTCCTTGTAAAAGTTTATAGCTTCTAGCTGACTTGATTAGCCATAGCCATAGTCTGCAGTTTTAAATTTGCAAGGAGTTTATCTGATTCAACATTATAGAGAGTGACTGTTACCGGTTTTACACCTGTTCTAGTCCACAAGCGTAATTTTTGTATAGGTTTTAGAAGTTATCAGTTAGAATTGACGTACCTACTAATTATTTCCGTAATAGGATGGAGGTCAGTATAAATAAAGCATGGAGAATTGTATGGGAGGTTAAACAAGCACATACATAGAATTTCGTAATACCTATATTTTAATGCAGTTTCGCATTTCTGACTTCTCCACATCGCCAACAGATGCGAGCATGAGCAGGATTTGAAACAAATATTAGATTAAGTACGTAGGTTCAAAAACTGATACAATTGTAAATTAGCATCTGATAGGCTAATATAAATAATGAAGAATGCATGCAATCCCAGGTTTAATAGTGAGTTAGATCAGATCCAGATCGTTTTGACAAAATTACTTGTATAATATTCTAAATTTTAATCGCTTACTTACTTTTTCGCACGTTCAATTAACGGCAGACGTTATGAATGAGATGCAACCCCAAGACAAAAAAACGATGCATGCATACGTGGACTTACTTAACTTTGTAACCGAAACTAAATGAGGAGTTGACAGGTTGTGGTGAGAATTAATTCTTGGAAATAACTTAAAAATAATGGAACGCATGATCACAACTTCCTTGAAAGCTATTTTACGCAAACAATTACATATTGTAGGGCTCCCAGTGAGAAAAAATTTTAGTATGGAGTATGGGGTGCAATTATTATGCCAAGCAAGCTAGAAAAAAAGAAGCAAAATAAAAGCATTTTTCGCCAACCAGAAACTTTACACACGCTTAATGCATCATTCGAAGATTAGCAGACAAGTAGAAAATTTCATTTTTGATAAAATCCAAAATGCCGTACAACAGCGTCCTGCCATTGGAAAATCGGTCGCTCTTTCTGCTAAATTAAAAATAATATGAAGTGATCCGCATCCTCTTCATCAAAAGGGGTGACTAATTAATTGTAAGACAGTAAATTACTGTTAAAGTATTTTTAATTCTGTAAAGAAACAATCCTACACACGGAAATAATGCAGCTATACACTTCAAATTATGAAGCAATTGGTTGGAGGATATTTTCCTACTGGATGAAGTACACTCACTTTCACTAATCGTTTCAAACATAAATAATCATGTGTGTTTAACACAAATGATTAAATAAATATAACGCTAAAGTAAACTGTTCAAAACCACATATTCTTATGCACAATTTAAGACAAGATAAATTTCTCAAGGAAAGCACCTACCTACCAACTTAAAAAACTTTGATGATTATATTTTTCTGTAATTTTGTGATGCTTATGAAAATCCTAAAATTTTACTTCCGTAATTTTAAACGCAAACAACATGTTGAGCTCCATCTTTACGTAATTTTTATCCATTTATTGGTTAGCAATATAGTATGTCGTACTCAAATACTCAATAGATTAGTAACCATGAATATTCTTCTTTTTTCTCAAATTCCCTTTGCAAAAACAAATATTGTGCTGCTTTGGCATGATGAG
>JAQFZE010004884.1:0-10771 GCA_034695245.1 Dicyrtomina saundersi | reverse complement strand
CACAGTGACTGGTTGAGTCTGGTTGTAAGAACTTCGGTTATATCGACTTAATGAATATTTATTATTATTATTATTATATAATAGCACATACAAAAGATAACAGAAACACAGTTTACTATAAAAAACCAATAATTATCTTGAATGGCGCCTGAATTGCTTTTAAAAAATATCCGAATACTATTCATTACATAGTGTAGATGAAAAAAATAAACACTTAAGATATTAACTAAATGATAGTGATTTTACTAGTATACCTTTAGAAACGAGTAGCTATAAAATTAAAAGTTATAATAAAGAAATTTTAGATAATATGCGGGTAGATGTAAACAATAATTATAAAACACTATAAAAAAACCCAAATTTTAAATATAATGTAATAGAAATTGAACTTATGCTTCTATGGCAAAATGTGTAATAGAAATACCTACAGGTTACACTGTAGATCTTCAGTTATTACATTGGTAAGACTTAAGGATTAACATCCAAGCAACTAAGGTAGATATTTTTTGGATACCACTGTTGATATTACCCTTTTCAGCTTAGTACTTGCAAATTAAAAATTAGCTTCAAGATGTGCTATAAATGGTGCACCATCTTGTATTTATTCCTTTACACTAAAAGTGCCAACTGGTTATAAAATTATAAAAGAAGCCATACAACCTTTATTTTATTTTGTAAATCAGACAAACCTTAATAAAATAAATGTATGGTTGACAGATTAATTTAAGAGGTGATGGGGCTACAATTATTTTATTTCTACTTATTTACATAATTTATAACACTTTTGAAATACTTGACTGACTTCTTTGAGTGATAGCTTATTTTAAAGCCCTTGAATAAAGAAACAAACAACCCTTTTAGTTTTTACTTCTATCCCATACAACACGTTTTATAGCGATTTTTGGAAAAAAAACACCGGTTTTTTCGAAACAATTCCAAAATTGTTTAAAAATCTCGCTAAACTCGAACATAATTTGATTTTACTAATTATTGCGGTTCCAGTATTGTATCATTTGCATGCAAATTTGGCGAGTAACCGGTAGAAAAAGCAGGTTTTATATTTCCCAAATATTTTTGCGGGAAGTTCAAACTGTTTTATTTTATACGGTAGATAAAGGGTCGGACATAAATGATGCCACCCACTTTCAGGGTGGGTCAGCTACAAATAAATGACACCCTATATCATACAAATTGTCATTTTTTATGAAAACGTACTACTAAGTAAGCAATACGACTCCTGAACCACTACAAATGAGTTAAATAAATATATGGCAAACGGTGATTTTAAAATTTTGGAACAAAGCGACCGGTTTCAGAATTTATTATTGATTTTCTTCAGGCTAAAATAAAGATTAATATTATACATATCAGAATTCAACTCTTTAGTAATAACTGCTGGATACAGACATTAATACATTATGAAATTATAACATCTTTTTGATGAAAAGTTCACTTGTATCGAAATTATTTTGCTTACTTACTACTTGCTGCTAATTACATATTAAGATATATTACATATTAAGATATATGACCTACTGCAAACATGGATATCTTGCAATAATTTATTAATATGGTTATATTTCCCTTTATATTTCAATGATACACGCATTTGTAGATTAAAAATATTTTAATTATAATGTTCAGGGTGTTAAAATGTGTAAATACTGTTAGATTTAATTTCAGCTTTTAAATTTTCAAGCTTGTAGGTTGCACATACGCCCTTCCCTTTCTATTAAACTGAACGCTGGCGCTTAATTTCTATGAGTAAGTACTTCCATAGAAAAATTGCTTGGTGTTGATATAATATTAAGTTTACGTGCTGTAGTTACGCAGTCATTCATAATATGGGATTAACAGTACACGATATTTATTAATTTATTTGCTAACTATATATATAATACATATATATATAACTAAGTATAACCAATGGGAAAATGGTAAATATTATTAGGTATGTTGTTGTTTTGGTGATGGATCGACTGGAACAGGGTAGTTATTATTACTATTTATATTTTGTTTGCCATGTTGAATCAAATCATTGAGGTTATCCAGTGTAATATGGGGAGTTTAAAAGGGTGACGCATTAGATGGGTGGGTCCAAAAATATTATTAAGTTGGCTGGCGCCATTTGTGTCCGGCCCCTAATTATTATCATCCAAGCTTCTTCAGTTTCTTTATGATGCAGGTAGTAGGTGCAGTTGAACGTTCCGTCTACTAAACAATGGTTAAGATTACGGAGGGGTTTCATAGTATCATGAATTTTTATCATTTTTTTACCTATTTACATTTCATTTCTACCTATTTACATAATTTAGTACATTTTTGAAATACTTGGCTGATTTAGACGAATTAAAGCCTATTTTAAAGCCCTTAAAAATAAAGACATTTGGAGTTTTCTTTTTTCACTTTGGACCCTTACAACACTTTTGAGAAAGACTTTTCAAAATTTTTCAAAAGAAGACGGCTTATAGCTGAGTAGCCAAGGTTTACACAATGACTACCAAAATATAATTATGTTAAAGTTCAACGTAATATCTCAATAGGTAAAACAATTGAAGATATTGTATTTTTGAAATAGAAAGTAGTAAGAAGATGAGTAATAACTAGGAGTTTACATGGAGACAAAATTACGTGTAACCTTATTGCTTATAAATTGGAATCAGTTCGCTTGAGATTTATATTAGGGGAGAAATGATTTTTGATTAGTTACAAATTAGGTTTTAATTAGGTAATAATTCGCAGAATATAATTTTGTTTAAGCTCTTTATAGTCAGTAATATTGCAAGTTTTTTAATGTTTGAGAGAAAACCGGTTCTACTCAAAAAATTGCCAAAAAAAGTGTCGTGGAAGTGGAAACAGAAAATTGATTTTTATATTTTTAACGACTTTAAAATAATATACTTTTTTCAAAATCGGTCGAGCATTTTAAAAGGGGTTTAGATGTAGATAGGCACAAATAAATGTTACTATACATTAATCGTAGAAGCGAAACAATTACAAAATCATATAACTCGATTCGATACACTACATATTACTGCCCCATATTACTGTTAAAGCTGCCATTAAACAAAGGACGAAGCCCCTTGTTTTATTAAGATAATAATTTACATGATAGCAATAAAAAAAATTGTAAATTATTCTAATGTGGACGCGCTGCGTGTTACTACCTTAGGGCGCCACAAAGCTCCTCAAAGCGCCTCAAATGGGTTTGAAAAAAGTGGGTTTCTTAGGGCTACGCCTGTGGCTTAAGTCAACTTGAAAGTCTCCGGCCCGCGAAGAAGCTTAAGGTGGTGCAGTGTACACTCTTAAGTTCATTTAGCCTACTAACTAAATTTATGACTGCGTCTGGTCTAAATTTCTTGAATGATATTATTACTAACAAAACTAATAATAATGAATAAAAACAACTACAGAATAAACAAAACTTGTAAAATGTGTTAAGGGTTATAACCAAACAAAAGTTAAAAATGACGGAATTGAAAAGCGGGCCTGGCCCTTGAATCTGCAGGTACTGCTATATAAAAAAAACTTCATCTCAGGGAAACTATGCTTCAATTACAACGTTAAAGAAATAATATCATAAACAATTTGAAAAAAATAAAACAAAATTTGTTTCTTAAGAATGCGTCTTTATTAAATGAATACACAAAAAGTGATTAAAAATATTTGGATCTTTAACACCCAATACCAAGCATTAATGCTATTAAATCTTGTAAAATTAAGGATAATTGACAACAAGAAAGTTCTTACTCAAACAGACCTGTTCCAAATACAAATCGCGTTGATAATGCAGATAATGTTGTTTTATTATTAAGGTTGATTTGGTAAAAATGTTGAACATAACAACATGTACAGAAAAAGAGTTCATTATATTACTAAATAACAGGCTTTTGTTTTTAATTGATAGGGTAGCTTTAAAATTTGACGATACAACTAGGAAAGAATACTCAAATTTAGAACATGTTAGTTTAATTTGAGTATTATTAAACATATTGATGGATTCAGTTTAAATAGAGTACATGGCCAATACTTGGTTTTTAAATGAGAATGAATATTCAGCCAGAACTGATAAAATCCCTAGTTTTGCTAGCAGAAATGATTTATTATTTTAAAATAATACCTATGCTGTGAATAAAGGTAAAGCAAATTTTATAATCCAATTTTTAAATATCTTTTGATTCCGTGGTAAAACATTTTCAAGTTTAAGGGTAACTGTTTATATGAATAGAGACTGACAAACATGTCATATTTTAAACCAGTACACAATCTAGTAGTGTAGCCGACGTTGTTGATGCCCTATTTAACATTTTTTTAAAATGAAGGATCACTAATGTTGGATTAAATTCGAAAATGGCTAGTGAAATGTCTAGTTATCTTGTATCACAGCCATATATTACTCATAAACTTATAATAAAACTAGTAAAACAATTTCAGGTGTTACCAGCTATTATTTTAAATCGTAGTTTAACTACTATTTTAGGTCCTGAAAAAATTTAGGGTTTTGTTATTGGTTTTTAAATTAACCACTTATACAATCAAAAGCTAATATTTTTGTATTTGTTTATTGCAATGTTTAAGATGCGTCAATTTGTTTAAATAATTTCAGATATTTTAAAATAAAAATAAATAGGGTTATAGAAGTTTTACAATATATGGAGAATTAGGATGAATATTTAAAATTCAGAGAACTATTTACAATTTTAGAACTAGAAATTGCACTATTAGGATTTCGAACAGGTAACCTATCGATTGTTTTAGTACATCGTTTTAAGAAGAATGAATTAGTAGAAAAACAATAAGTAATTAAATTCATTTCAAGTTTTGTAAATATATACTGGCTAACACCACAGCTTATGTTATTTTATTTAAAGAACGAGTAATGCCTATGACCACAACAGTAAAAAAAAGTAAGCTCAATATATAAATACGTATTATCATATATATATGTATTCCTTGCATAGTAAAACTTGAAAATTAATTTTACTTTTCCTAAATGTATGAATGATTATTATTTTGTTTTCAAAAAAACAATATACAGCTATTGGAAATGCATTTGCAAATAAAAAGGTGCAACATGACATCCTAATAAAGCTTAATTTCATACAGAAGATGGTTATTCAATTCGGCAAATTCAAAATTATCTTGTTTATTGTAAAAAGTCTTTTTACCGATCTATCAAAACGCATTAAAACATTGGCGGTGCTTTACCCCTTTTAGCGCTAGCACTTTGCGCCGTTTGTGTTTGTGTCTGTCTGTCTGTATGTGTTTGCATGTGTTAGGTTCTTATTTATTCAAATATTTTGAATAAATGTAAAAAACGTCGAAACTATGTCTGTACCGCTTATAAGAAACTTTTGAAGCAATTTCAATAGTCATATAGAAGTAACTGCTTTCCTAACTATTTTGACAAAATTTATAAAATTCATCTAAACTTTTTCTGTTGCTATTCTGTCTCTATGTAAATTTTGAATAGCACTGGTGGATAAACAAAATAAAATTAAAAAGTTAGAATTCATACGATTGGCCCTTCTGTGTAATTCAGAATAAGACTGACTAAGATAAAATAAACACGTTATAATAATTTCTACCTCTAGTAATATGACTTTTTATAATATCTTGTTTTTTCTATTCATCACATCATCAAAAATAAAAATAATTTTTAATTTAGAATGAAATATTTGTGGATCTGGTATTGCATCTTCTGTATTAAAAACGTATAGTAACTATTAGGCATAGTTTTACTAGGAAGGGGCGCTTAGTAGTTTCATGGTACAATAGTAGAACAACGACATTGGGTTTTCAAGGATTTATACTCAAGCCAAGCATGTTATAGTGAAGAAACTGTAATACAAGGCTCTCGCAAGGGGTCACCCTGCTGTGTCTCCCCGGTGTCTCTCAGTGGGGGTGTGGAAGAGGTGTTGATGGATGAGTGTGTGGGCAGGTGGGAGTGTAGAGATGGTTTTGAGTGACTGGAACAGCATGGGCTAATTTTTTTAAGGTACTACCTATCTCCGTTCTATGTGTATCCTAGTGCAATAATTGCTAAGTGGTTCTACACTCATTTGCCTTAGATTATAGCTGCTCGATATATAGGTAATGGCTAGTCATACAGTAGGTACGGTAATTAGGAGTGACTATCACTCTCGTATATGTTGTTGGCACTTCATCTGCGTGAGTAGAATACTTCCTTAACGCCATAACAGACAAGATGGGGTGATTTAGCTTAAACAGGAAGCTACACACAGTACGCCGGTACCTAAGGCTGCATCTTTTGTTAAGCGGAGCAAACAATCATAGTAATAATTATTACTAGCAGTCGTCCAACATGCAGGTTTCGAGATAAACAAGGGGCAAAAATACATGGAGGTACCTACGTCGCTGAGAGCTGGTGAAGTTTCGCTTACACCAGCACACATAAAAGTATATCACAAATTTACATTGCCAGGAAAGTTACTTTCATCTCTGTACGTTTACAGGGCAGCCTGGTATTGTAGTTGTGGGTTTAGGACTGAAGTTTTAAAATAGATCTCTATTCTTATGTCTAGGCTTTAGGCTTTGAGTACCAGCTCAGCCTTTTGGCATCTGCTTTTCTCATGACTTATGACGTGCATACGTATATGGCTTATAAGTAGTAACAGTTTATCCATGAAAAACGTCCTTTTTATTACATGTCACGCACATACGCATATGGCTTAGAGTTAGTAAAGTATCTTCCGTAAATGACGTCTTTCAAATATTACCATTTTCACATTTTTTATGATGCATCATGTCACGGACGTTCGTATGTGGGTCAAAGTTGGCCAAGCATCGTTAAATAATGACGCCATTCATATATTGCCATTTTTATATCCTCATTTAGTACTACATGTCGCAGACATACGATTGATAACTCTGACTGCAAGAATTTTGTGTTAGTCTTACTACAAAAGCATTGTTTTTGCTTACAAAACCAATTTTATGTAAGCTCAGGATCTATTTTCGGCCCGCGGTTGCCAAATCTGTCGCAAAGATTCCATTAAATGCGAACAGGACTTCCATGTATACGTATTTGTGACATATTTCTAGTCGATTAGTTTTCCATTTATTTATTTGATCAAGTCGCCCAGTTTGTTGAATTTTAGAAACATCATAACCTTAGTTTTAGTATTTTTTATATTTAGTTTTACTATCTATTTTCAGCTATTTTCCTTAAAAAACTTGCTAAAAACATTGATCTGTTTTTTCAGGTTTAATTTGTTAGTTGCTAGTAGTATGATGTCGTCAACATATAAAAAAATAAGTATTTCCAGTGTAAACAATTTAATGCCTTAAATTATGTTAGCTCGAAGTATGTCAGTGATTCTATCAATGTAGAGATCATGTAGTGTTTCCCTCTGCAATACTTCCCTTATAACGTTGATCATATCATATCATATTTAAAGGCTTTACGCTTGCCTTGCATTTAATTATTATTTTAGCTAAGTCATACAGTTCTTTATTGTTAGCTACAAAATGATCACTTAAGCCTGTTTTTTTAAATCGTATCTATATTTACTTTGCTTAATCGAGTCAAAAGCTTGGATGTAATTTACAAACAGCGCAAACAGCCTTACTTTCTTCTTAAACCTTGCTGTGCTGGGTTGCTCAAGTATGCAAATGTATAGTGAAAATTTGTGGTTAACATCCGAGGTTGTACCGAGTGTACATCACACAATAAGGATGGAATGAAAACACGACTGCTTTCTGCTGAGTCCAAAAAAGACCACACGAAAGGAAATCACAATTGACTGGACTAGCAATATAAATCTACGAAATCAAGCCACCAACCTAACTAAATTGCCTAGACTGACGCTGAATTGAGTTCCTAAAATTTTATTAGTCAATAAAAGGCTGGATTCGGAATCTGGGCACAACACCAGGCGAGTACAACAATCTGTCTATTTTTCTTGACAGGTAATTTAAATGTTTACATTAGGCTGTCATTAAATCTAAATTGGAAGTAGCAAAATAAAGATTATCATACCTTATAAAGTCCTAACGACAATCACATACACAAAATTTTGTTTGTTTTTCTTTCACGAACTGCCGAAACGACAACATTCACAACAAAACCACATTATTGAAGAACAACAACATCTCAAACAGAAACCAAATAACAAGATCTCTAAGAAAGTTAAGGCAACTGACACCAGAGGACCTCATAATTTTTTACTCCAAATTGGATCTTAAAGGAAGCAAACAGGGCACAAGAAAGCAAATGGACACAAAACAAATACTTAAAGCCATTGCAGGTGGCAACAAGACGACTTAAGAGGATAAAAAAGAAGTAATAACTCTTTTATTAGAAATAAAACCAACTCAGAACACAGCATGAATCATAGGCTAAACAACATAACGTGGAGATTGGCCAGTAAAATAAGGGAGCTGTCAGACAGAAATAATATTCAAAAAGACGAGAAAGTTAAGCTCAAAGTGCGAATAGATTAACTGGAACAAAACTGAAAAATTAGATTAAAACTCAAAAGTAGAACAAATACTACTGCGGATTTAGATAAAGTCATAGAAGCTAAATGTAATAATTACTGGTATAGACGCAGAATCTAACAAGACCCCCTCACGACTAACGACCAAGGTTAAGAATTTTATAAACGACGTATTAGGGTTAATGAATCTAAAATTTAACAACGCTTGACGCTTTAAGAACAGACAAGGAACTTTTACTAGCAAAATATGTGTCCGGTTTTATTTAATGACAGTAAGAAATATAATCTTAAGAGCAAAAAGAAAGCTGACAGAAACCAAAGACAGCAAGCACTACCTAAGTCCTGACCTACCTGCAGCCATCAGCTAGGCAAAGTATGAGGAACGAATGGCACAGCAAAGGACGCTCAAGAGATAAAGGAGAGACTTAAATTTACATAGATAAGAAAGTCGCCAGGCCCATTTAACCACAATCTGTATATATAAAAAAGGCAGAAAGGAAAAGAGAAAAAAAAGTGACTCATTCACTAGTTTTCTAGAACTGCAAAAGGTTTAAAAGAAACATAATGACAAAGTCCTTAACTAATATGGATGAAAAACCAAGCATTTTCTGTATAGCAGAGACTTGGATCTGCCAAGATCTAAAAAAAACAGTGTACAGTATTTTTTAGGCACTTTTAAGAGAGAATTCTCTAAATTCCTTCTACACGGTACCCCTACACTCTCAAATACAGACGCAACCGCGCACCTACACAAATGCTTACATTTTGTCGACTATCTTTCCGGTTTTTACCTGGTTTCGGCTGTTGTATTTACTATTTACACCGCCTGTGAGGTCTTTATTAACTGATAATTGGACTCAAAAAATCTCAGAATCCGGTCGACTATTCTTTTTCAAGAACACGAATAGTCTGGTCGCTGCCCGAGGGTTCGCTTACGTAACCAAAATAACTAAGTATGGCGCCTGAATATGAGGTCGGTAATCGGCTCCATTTTGACCGCTGGGTAGACAATGGAGATAGGTAGTATGCTATTGCCGGTAATCCCTCAGCCAAAACTTTCCGCTCGGTATTAACAGAAACGATTCGGAGTAATATGGATACCTTCGATATCCGAGATATTGCACCCAGATATCCCATAGATTTTGTGCTTTATGCTAATGACCTGGTTTTATATTAATATTTTCTTGTGTTTGCAGATACTATTGCCCATATGCAGGCATGTCTCAATGATGTAAATGATTGGTTTGTGTCACAGGGACTTTCTGTAAATGTATCTAAGACTAACTTTAAGTTTATGGTTTTGCATAAAGCAAGAGACTACAAAGTACCTGTTGATGTTAAGGTTAGCTGTAATGGTCATGATATTGAACGTGTGTGGACGTTTTGATTTATAGGTATTATTATGAATGCTAACCTGACCTTTAAAAATCATTTTGATTATGTTAAAAAAAGAGTAAGTTCGGCTATTGAGATGATTGTCAACCTAAAACGTTTTTTGAATTTCAATGTTTTTGTAATTATGCTGAATGCATGTGCATTATCCATAGTTGATTACTTGCTATAGTGTATGCAGTCCAGAGTAAAGGTGAGCGGCAGGCATTGCAGAATTAAATTAACAGTTTAATTATTCAATTTACTGACAAAAATGTGTTTAAAAAGCGGAAGGACAAATCTGATTGCTTAATACTTATGCAGAATGTATTACTGGAGCAGACAAACACGTCGTTAGTTATGGAAAGAATAAGCTTGCATTTGATGTCACTTGTTTATAGAATTATAAAATATGGTTTTGATATTGCTAATTTTGGCTCGTGGTATGTATTAAAGCAGCCAGAGCGTGTAACAAGGTCTAGTAATTCATGTCTATTGGAGTATCCTACTAATTGTAAAACAGAAGTGTATAGACACTCATTTTTGTATAGAAGTATTACTGAATTGAATGCTTTGCCGAATAGTGTAAAGTGTTTTGAATATTGTAATTTCAGGTTCGATCTTACTTAACACATAATAAGTGTGAGAACACTTGTTGAATATTCTGTGTATCAACCACTGTAATGGGTGGTGTAGTATACTATTGTCTTATTGGTATTGATGGATTTATGTAAAATTTTGATTAATTTTTATTAAGTCATTGATTTGATTTGATAATCTGTGCTTGTAATTTATAGTATAATTGTATCAGTTTTTAATTTAAGTATGTATAATTTTAATAGTGTCTTTTATTGAAAAGCAGTACAGTCAAACCTCGGTTTAATGGCTTCCCCAATAGTGGCTAACTCGATTTAATGGCAAATTTTAAAATCCCCGTC
>JAQFZE010004883.1:0-10772 GCA_034695245.1 Dicyrtomina saundersi | reverse complement strand
GACACTTTTGGAATTTTGTATGGGGGCTGCACAGGATGCCAACTTTTGATACAGGCTGAAAAAATGATTTAAAAAAGATTAGCACATACTACTAGCATCATGAGTTTTTGCACGCATGTTTTATAATATTATCATCATATAAAATTAAACTTATTTAACTACACTAAGCTTACTTTCAGAGGACTCAACTTCTAATGTCGACACTGCCGCCAGCTTTTTCAGTTGCTTCTTCACCTTTTGACGAGCATTTTTTCTTTTTATTTTCTCTGGACTTTTTTTCTTGGGCTTCTTGGCTCGTTTTTTCAGTAACCACGGAAAATATTTTCTCATGTATCGATAATCCCCTTTCATTTCGTTTTTGAATTCCTGAAATCTCAATTCTTCATAAACTTCAAGTTTTTTCAGTGGGCTCAACGACAAGAAGTTCTTTCGAATAATCAAGCCTTTCATCTTGTTCAGGATTTGCTGCCGTTCATTTTGATGCCGTATTGCAGCTGCATTAGAACTTTCCAGGTCAAAATTGGGCTGTAAAAGTTAGTAGACAAAAATATTTTTTGATATTTTGTAAAGCTATATTCTGGTTGATTTACACCATTGTAGAGTTCACAACATGCATATGACATAAACCTATGCAAATAAAATAATTACTCACGAAGTCTTTCTTTAGTGCAATACTAGTGTGCTTAGGCCAGTTTTTGATGCGGTCAGCCAGAATTTCGGTTGGAAAAACTAAATTTTAAAATAAATGGTATTAGCATACATGCATGGCACGCATCCTAAATACGTTGCATTTAATATAACCACAACTTATTTGTTATATACTGATGGTAAAAAATAGTTCAAACATTTTTGTATATTGTATGTGTGTGTGTGTATATTACATATATGCCAGTTGCTACTTACAAAACAAGTAAACACTTAATGACACTTACGTTGTTTATATTTCCAAATTATGTAGTTGGCTTGAAGACTACCATATGGAATGCACCATGACTGCAGTTCACCTGTGAAGGAATTAATTTCAAAATTAAATAAATTATTATTACAAAAATATCCTGTGTCCAGCAATCTACAGTGCCTATTATTTCAATATTAGGTTATAACTTGTGTTGAATTACAAGTCAAGAAGTACATCGCAATTTCGTAAAGTCACTCACATCTCAAAAGTGGCAGTAACATAAATTGCATTTACAAGGTGCTGGACTACAGCAGCCGTAAATACAAGTAGGTAATAAGACGTTGCCGGAATTCAAAAAGTGTGTAGTTTCAAAAAGTTGTAACTGCACCAGACACCGAGCGTAGTCCTCTTCTACACTCAGTCCAAAAAATAGCTTTTACGACCCTTTGGCTTTTCCAGAGGTGACATATTGGCTATTGTATTACCTACATTCTACATAGTTACTATCAAAAATTCACAACACTTAAACCGAAGTCGATGCAAGGCAAGAATCCAAATCTCTAAAACACTTAAGGACTAAATGGTAGAAATTGTGGTTAGTAAAAGACCCGTACTTGAAGCTTATTACGTACCTTTTTTAATTGTCGTTGAAACCCGCTTTTTGCTTGATGTGAAGTCCATTTTCGAGTGCTCCGCAACAGTGGTTTAAATGTGAAGTACACTGACTATTTAAAGATAGTAACTATTAGTCTGGGTTACTTTAAAATTATTTATACCCTGCACCTTATTAATTATTTAAATCCAACAGAATGCTACCACTCCTTTTAATTTCAGCCGCACTACTTGTAAGTCATTAAAATTAAAACTGTTGTAACACTTGCCCTCTCAAATCCAACCAAAGTCTGAGAGCACTTACGGAGGAGTGGGAGTCGACAGCAGTAACTGCAACTACAGTTGTCAACTTGAAACAAAAGGAACACAGTTCCATCATTTGCAGGGCAAACAAGAGCGGAGGACTACAACCTTGAAATACGGCTTCGGATTTAGGCTTTACTGCCGTAAGTTCACTGTTTATGTATTTGGTTGGAGTGTTTCCTGCTGGTGTACATCTAAAGTTAACGTTCGGCTAGAACCACAATAATTTGAACTTACGATCAGTCTCCGTAAACCCAACACATGCATCTTCAAAACTCACTCAAGCCGTTTCTCGTATATTATAAGCTTTACAGTATATTTAAATTTCTTTAGAGTTCTTCGTGCGTGTGGAGGCTTAGGAAAGCTTTTATCTACAAAAAGGTACTCAAACTTTTTATTTAGTTTTTTTTGCTCTTCAAAATGAGCTATTAATCGTTAAAATCAACAAATATTTCAAAAAATGTGTTCATGAACTTTTTCAAAAAAATTAAAAAAAATTCTAAGTCCGAAGACTTTTGACCCCACTTTGACCCGGTGGTGGGCGTGTTCGGAGGGTCACCCAGTAAAGCTATATGCCGATTACTGTTACCTAATACTCATTTAAGGTGCTCACTTTAAAATTTATCATGTGGCATGTATAATGCCCTCGGGGCAAGTGCCGTAGTATCAGCCACAGAGACCGTAATTTTTATCAGGCCCCCGCCAATGCAGAAATACAGTGAATTATTTACCCGCCAAGCTCAAATATGTTTGTGAGGTAACTAAATTATTATGTTTGCATCTTGGCGGCTGTATTGGGTGCAACCATGGTAACCTTCAGCCGCTTGAATAAAACCCACTCTGTACCTACTAATATTCATATTTGCGGTCAGTCCCCAGACCCCCCGCTAACGTCAACTATTAATATATAATCATTTCAAAAAAACATTGGTGGAGTGGCTTGTCTGCATGGCTGTTACATCATATCCTTGCCCCTTTTAATCATACGTCTGTGAACGTCACCTAAAAATATGTTATCATACTTGTCTTCCTGGCTGTTACATCTTACACTACGGGAGCCAGTTTGTCTTTAGCTATAGGCTTCGATAGGTAGTGGGGGACAGTTTTATTTAGCTGTGTACATTTAAAAGTTAATATTAAATACTTTGAGATCACAATTTATAAAGGAACATGCCTACTACGTATTTCACAAACTAATAATTCACTATTAACACGATACGGTTAATAGTAGATATGTCATTTATACATTCTGATCTGAAACCATACTAATTACTGCTGATTTGAACAAGTTCTGAAATATGTAAAATTAAGATACAAAAATCAGCAGTAATGAATTTAGGTAGTAATTTAGGATCAGAACTTATAAAGACACATACCTACTACTTATTTAATAAAATAATAATTTGAACATTGTTTTAGCTACTGATGCTGCTACAATCGAACTGCTTATTTGACACCCATACGAACCCGATTTCAATGGGATTTTTGGTTGACAAATTTAGTCAAATTATACTTATTAGATAGATTAGATAGATATCAGCACAGACTTTCGTTATACAGTTTTTCCTTGTTTTTGAAATATTCTTAGTTGTTAAAGGAATACCAGAAAAAATAGTATGTTTCCAAAACGCTTCAAAATTGAATCTTGAACGAATTTTCAGACGCCCACTCACATCTAACTATAAGAAGAATCACAAAATCTTGTGTAGCTAATCCATACGAGAAAACTACCTATACTGTACTCCTAATTAATTGCCTGTGTATGATTAGGAAATACCGTTGTCTACACAGCCTTATGTACTCACGCATACACTTACAGACACTCGCACGATGTAATAATGTTGAATGTAGATTAGAGTTTTCGTGCCCATTACCTTACATTGCTATTTCGAATGCTGAATGCTGAGAGACTTATCGTTAGTGCGTGGTTTTAGCAGTTTAGTGGTGTGGTGGCAATAAAAGTATGTGCCTACCTAGTAATAAGTCTGTCCTTAGGCTGGATTGTTCCTTAGAATGTAAAACTTGCTATCTCAACGAGACGTTTAGTGTAGATAACAAAGTTTGCCTCTAGCGTTGTCATTGAAGAAAGTAGAACTAGATCTTTATAGATCGAGACAGAGCATAGCTGAAAGGATGATAACTTGGCAAAAAAAAGAAGGAAAACAGAAAAACGGCAAAGGATCATGCACCCATCTAATATCTGTGTCAGTATTTTGTAGGGCAGTCTATTGGATCTCTGGAGTATTATGTAGTACAGTAGTACTACAGATGTGCGTTGATGATACTAAGATGAAGTGTGATTGTGATAAAGGGTGAGAGAAGGAGATGTGTCATATCCATGTTAGACAGATGCTAGAGCATTCTTTTGGAGAAGGAGTAAAGACCTATATATGCACGATATTCTGGAACTCGGTGGCAATGTGAGCGTACTTGGCCATCCCCACATTCCCCACTACGACTACGCCTACACACACTGTACAAGACTAGCCTCCTAGAGACAGACAGACCTGAATAGACCTACTAGGAGATAATAGTGAGAGTAATAGGTGAGGTGGCTGGAGAAGAAGGAGTAGGAGAAACTCACTCTTCCAAGTCGAGTCTGTCTTTTGAGAGCCACGCGTATCTCTGACTCTGATCTGATCTCACAAGAGTTTTCTCTTTTACTCCTTGAAACGAGGAAAGGGCGTTAAGAGATAATGTGGAAGGCAATCCCAATTCAAAGAGAGTCCTCGCCATACTTCTCGCGTCCCTCGTCTTAGCCTCCTCATATCCTCATCCTTTTTTCCTCGTCCTCAAGTGAAAAGAAACGCAAAATCCAAAACAAAATCAAAATCAAGGAAGCTACACTGCAGAAGTACCAAGCCCATTCCCAGCGACACAACTATACCAACCATATGAGGAAGAAATGAGTAGATCTCGTAGACCAGAATCAGAAGAACGAAAACGAGAGAAGGAGACAGTGACAGACAGACAAATGCTGTGCCACTGAGTTTTTGGATTTTTTTTTTGTATGCATTTCCTTCCACTAACAAGTCAGTCGCTTTCTTTCTCTATTTCTCTCTCGCTGTGTGTGTGTGTGTCTCTCTCGTTTTTCATAGAATCTCATAGAAATGAGAACTGGAGATGAGGCAGGCACTTATAGATATTTTTGGATTTGAAATGAATGTGGGAAGACGAGTTAGTAAATATATACATATTGGATGACATGACATGGTTTAGAATCTTCTGCTCAGTTCAGTTCCGCTCAGATCTTCCCTTCCACCTCTCACTCTCTATGTATATGTACTCAACTGATTTATTTTTTTTCTATTTGAAATGTTTACTTTACAGCAAGCCCAAGCTCATCGTGATTACTATTTGGACAAGTCGGAGAAAGTTTTGCCCGTCTCATTCTTCGATTTAGGTGAACCTTGGCCAATTCGATGTCCAGCAGATGAAAGGTATGTCCATATCCTCATCGTTACTGTCGTGTCGAGAGTCTTCTTCGTCATTCTGCAGCCCAGAGTTACTGCTAAGATGACAATTACTGTTACAGAGCTTACTGAGTGAGTATATTTATGGAGGAACATTCGTACGTGTTATATGCATATTGCATATTATTACATGGAAAGATATTTGAATAGTAACTTGAGGCAGAGGCTATAGAGCAACATAATATTTTATGCATGCACAAATATATACACTATTTATTATGGATATTATCTTTAAACAAATTCCTAAAAATGCCACGTCACGCATCTTTACTTTTTTTTCTATTATAAAATCTCGCATATTATATGGCCGACACCAACGTAAAAAAATCGACGAATTTTTTGAATTTGAAATTTGAAAATATTATTATGTCTGTGTCACACATGGAGTGTACATTGTAAATTTTACTCCTTTATTCTACACTGGTGTTCCACTACTTGAGATTGGGAAATTGTGATTCTATTTTCTATTTAATATTTTCTTCAGCATTTTATACAAAATAAGCTAAATCCTCTCTTAAGTCTTGATGTCTTGTGAATTCTCTTATTTTCCCATGTCTGCATTTCCCCAAAATAAAAACCAAGCCCTATAAAAATCAAAATCGATAGATATATACGGTTAAATACCTATATGCATAATATAAAGTACTACAGACAATATTATACAATATATATAAAGACTACTATATATCACTGTCTAGTGTCTAGCTCTAGCCACATTTTATATAATATTTTTCTTTTTGGCTTTTTTTGAAGAACTTCAGTTTTGAGGGGGAAGTTTTGAAATTCAATGGTAATATATTTTTATAGACGGGGAAAGGAAGTTAAAGGAATGGATGGAATTGTAGCCAGCTATGTATCTGTTGTCTGTATGTAATAACTTTATTTGAAAATTCTGTCAAAATGTTACAAGTGAAAGGGGGTCTAGTAGTCTTATCGTTAGTATTAGGAATGTAGGAAGGTAGGTAGGTTCCTCCATAATGTGACTTTTGTGACTTTGACTTTTCTAATATTTTTTCAGTTTTCTTTCCTCTTGTGAGGAAGTGATGTGATGTGATCCTGCGATTTGGGTTTTCTTATTGAGGTTCAGCTGTGGTACATAGACATACAAAAACCAAGGGAAAGAAAAAGTCTTAGTCTTTAGCTTGAGTCAGTCATGATCCAAACCCCAGAATCCGAATATCCAATGTCAATGCCAGGCCAATGCTAAAGAAAGGAAAATATATCTATAATATGAAGGAAATGTAGACTGTAGACTTGTCGAGGTTCGTTTACTACACTGTGACTGATAGTGAGTTGAAGTCATGTGGAAATGGAGGAGAGAGACGTTGAGGTGGATATAGAAATGTAATGTATGGATGGATGGGGGGCTGTGAGGCGGGAGGAGGATGGAGACATGACAAAGCAAATGGGCAATTTTGCTTGATTTCATTGCACTCTTGATTGTATTATTCTCAAATCTCCATTCAATGAAATGATTTCTCTCGTCGTCTCTATATCCTTCATTCTTTCTTTGGATATGTCAAGTCTTAGACTTTTCAAGAATTTTCAAGAAATACATGACATGACTCTCGCTCCATGGCTTTACAGTTCCACCTCAATAGTTTTACAGTCACCGGGGCTCACTCCATCGTTTGCCATTCCCATTTAAAGCCCTAGCGGCGCTTCTCCATAGTTCTCCTGATCAGGTCCTATATAATTATACACTAAAAGCAAGTCTAGATTCTAGATCCATACTTTATATTCCCTTAACTGGCTTAACTCCAACTGAAGAAGCAAATTTGCCGATCTCCAACTCCCACTAAAAGCAAAATTGCCCATCTCCATTTTTTGACTTACATAGTGTATAGTTTGAGTTTTCGGCACAATAATCAATAAGAAAAGCTTACTTGCTTATTTTCCTAAAAAAAAATCATACGCAGCTAAATAAATTAAAAAATGGAGGTGGGCAATTTTGCTATTAGTGAGAATTGGAGATGGGCAAATTTTATTCGCCAGTAGCGATATGTAGTTATCTGTATTTACAGCTTTTATAGCCTGGCAAGTTTGTTTTTTTACTAAATAGAGTATCTGCGTCCAAGCCTTTTGTAGTGGATAGGAAACTTTAGGCCCTTTTGCAGTGTCATGGCTCTGACTCTGACTCTGACTGAGTTCCCCATATCTCTAATTATACCTAGGTAATGGTTTATAGGTACTAGGTACGAATGTATATTTACAGGTAGGGGAGGATTGGAGGATAAGATGAAATGAAAAGCTATGAACTCACACTAGATTAACAGTAAAATGGGAAGACGCCATGCCAGGCCAAAGCGAGGGACAAGGAAGTGTTTGGCTCGGCCAGAATCAAAATGTGGCTGTAGCTGTAGATAAGTGTAAGATTCACCAGTAGAGTCTACACGAAGGGGTCATAATGCTGAATTGAATGACCATTTCCTGGATCATAGCCGATTAAAATTGAATTCTCCAGCTTTCCGACATCCCTTATATCGCACTTCGGGTCCGGGTTAGTGTTAAACTGTGTGTATAGAGTTCTCACAAGGGAATGACGCGACATGATACATCCAGATTTCAAATAGACCCATTTCAAAAACTCAGGCTACTTTTCAATAGCCCAGATCCAAAGTAACTCGAGTGCATTTTGCGTTGTTTGGTCACAGTGACCCGCCAAAGTTAAAAAAATTCAAATTTTGATACTTTGCCGCCCTATAACTTTTACAGTTCTCACGATAGCAATGGGTCAGTAATGGCCTGCGCTAACTTGGTGCTGTTTCAATAACGGTATTCAAGACCCTAAAGATACATACAGTTCTCATCCGATTTTTATGAAATTTGAGTTTTTGTGATCCTCAGTCTGTTTTCTAAAAAGTTATTTCAAGATTTTGAAAAATTCGAAAATTTTCATTTTTTTGAAAAAAAATGTATATTTTTGAGGCCCGATTTTTAAATCTTATTTTTTCAAAAAAATGAAAATTTTCGAATTTTTAAAAGGTCTTCTATCTAATAGTAAGCTTTGATTAAATTCCAAAACGTGTTAACTACAATTTTATTTAGTTAAAAAACGTATTAGATATTTTTTTAATTTTTATAAAACAAGTATAAAACACATGTTTAGCAAGGTACACACATAAGAAGCAAACTTCTTAATTTGTTTTGTGTAAGTTCCTTTCGTGTGTGCCATAGATCATTATTAGCTAAATTTTCTAAGAATATGCAAAATAAATAAATAAATAAAGCTTTTCATTTTAGTTTAAAGGTCAGCTATGATATATTTTTATAAATGGACATCCATGGCGGTGAACGACATTACAAATAACAATAGCGACTGCATACTGGCTGGTATGGTGCTGGTAGAAGAGAGCATACTATTGTTTTACAGTATATAAATATTGGTAAATTTTATAGGACAGAAAGGAAATGGAGATACAAAAAAATAGAATCAGTCCAGGCCGTCCAGTTCAGTGGATTGCCATTGTCATTGTGTTTGACAATGCGGCTCCCGCTGTCTAACTCTGGACACTGGAACTTTGGAGCTGAAATGCTGGATTTTTTTATGCCGGAATTAGAACAATAGAAATAGAATTGGAATTGGAATTGAGAGTGTCATTTGTTGTTTTTTTTTTAATCCACAGGACTTTTAAGATAAGACGATTCCAGGACAGTTGTGATCTGCCGGGCTTCCTGGGTCCAGCACTTCGTTGTGGTGCCATGGGATGTATCAAGGATAGATGTCTTATGAAGCCATTCAGACCTCCCGTCCTCCCTCGTCAACCATTCCGATGTGGTGAAGCCAAGGCGAAGAATCCACTTGCCAGAGAAATTCTACTCGTCTAACCGAAACCAAATCCAAAATGAACATCTCAATCTCAAAAGCTCAAAATCTGTGAATGAAAAAACCCCAAGAAAAAAAAGAACGGAAATACCAACTGTACGCTTACAAGTACGATTAAGGCGACGGTCTATTGTTATAAAATAACATTACATTGCAGTACAAAATTGCTATATTGACTTTAATATTACTATCATTCCACTGCACTGTTATCATCACCCGCTGTGATGTGGTCGTGGCTGGGACCGATAGTATTCGTATGCGTCTTTTTTTGTCCACCGTCTATTAAATAATACTTGGCCAGATTTGAAACTATTTTTTTGGCACATACTTTAATTAAATTTGTATGACAGATGTTGGATTTCTCTTTTATTTTTCTGGACCAAATTCTATTTTGTAGGATGAGTCGAGTAAAATAATTCTGCATCTTTTGACACTCTGATATGGAGTATAGAGCATAGTATTTCTAGTTGCGGAGTTAGTTAACATGCTTCCTATAGTTTTGTTTACTTGTCACTACTCTCCATACATCGTAATACGTACAGATATGCATTGAGCAGCCAATCCTCTTACACTTACTTTTACAATATCTTTGTTCTTCCTCCCATCTCTTCCTTCTCTTTTGACTTTTTAGCTTTCACTCTCACTCGATACTCTCAAGTCAACAAGGAACTTGAAAACTTGAGGCGAGACGAGAGAGAATGACTCCAGCTCGATCGTAGATTTTCGATTTCGCTCTCGAATTTATTCGTTGTAGATGTCGATGTCGATACCACTCCTGACGTTGCGTTGACTTCGAGACATATCAATTTCATTCATTGAAGATAGATCAACTATGGAGAGAATGTAAAGTGAAACATGTTAAAAGTGATAGCGAAAGTGAGGATTCAAAAATGTGAAAAATCCCTATCGGAAATTTTGATTCGGATTTAACATTTGAATCATTCTCCCATTCTTTTGATAAACGAGGAAAATTAAATAAAAGCTGCTCCAAAAATAAAGAGGGAGAAGGGGACGGGGGAAGTGGAAACGCTACATCAAGTTATAAGAACCAGAAACATGTTAAATTAATTTTGATGACACTGACGTTGATGTTGACAGTAAGATGTGACAATAATGCTGATGAAACAGAATTTCATAGCAGAATCTAACGGAATGCCGTGCCATTACCCGTAACTTAATTAACAGGCGGCTGACAAGAAAAATAAATCATATTTTTTTTTTAAAACTCTGTTCATATACATATAGCACGCGTAATGTAAATAGTCCAGCGGCGGACTAGCAGGCCAGGAAATGTGGAAAACAGAAGAGCCGCTGCTTGAATTGAAATATTACCCACGAAACAATAAAATATGTCTTAAATACCTTAAATTTAAATAGCTTGGTTATTCAGTGTAAAATAGTAACGACCCACCCGGTTCAACAATAAAACACATAATAATAGCTGAAATTGGAAACACTTCCGATTCCAACCGGTACCAGGCCATGGTACTCAGTACTATTAAATAATAGTATCTACATAATAATAAAATTCAAATAATTCTGTCCTGGGGAGTCTACTCGCAGCCCCACTCCTCCACATCGAATTGCTTAGCAACATATTAAACCAGTATCTATCTATCTACATAATATTAACATTCAAATTGTCTACCTATTCACATAT